>JAXCGZ010006383.1:25000-44769 GCA_037179515.1 Halocaridina rubra | reverse complement strand
TATCCATATATATATATATATATATATATATATATATATATATATATATATATATATATATATATATGTGTGTGTGTGTGTGTTGTGTGTGTGTGTGTGTGTGTGTGTGTGTGTGTGTGTGTGTGTGTGTGTGTGTGAGTGTGTGTGTGAGTGTGTGTGTGTGTGTGTGTATTTGGAAGTGTACGTTAGCAGCAAAGTAATAATGAAATAACCTGGAATGTCTCTTTGCCATTCTGGTACTTGATCATGCTCTGTGTACTGAGAACCATTTTGTTGCGTAACTTAAAATGGACAATAGTTGTACATGGATATGTATGCAGGTAATGGGGGAACGCAGATGCTTATCTTCGTCCAGTCTATTAGTTGGTACTTCTTTGAGTACTTAGAATCATGTAGTTGTGTTTTTATAACTCTTTTATTGTCACGATCCTAGCATAGTTACGTTCATTCGCTCACATCTCAAGTATCGTTTAAGAGCGTTTTCTCGCCTGACTATCATAATGAAAACGGGCTCATTTGTGTCGTTGTTATTATAAGTTTTTTTTTATTTTCTCTCAATTAATTTGCATTGTTTCCCATTCTTTAATGAGAGGAATAAGGTTTGCACCAATCACTAATATTCTCGTATTTTGTGTTTTTTCTGTCTTTTTTTTTTTGGATTAGATGAGATTTGTGTCTGTCTCTAGTTTTTCCTTTGTTTTTTTATATATTTTTTTTTCTGTTCTGTAATGAACATGTTTGGTTTGGTTTTTGCATTTTCCATTATTTCGTATATTATCTATTGAAGTGTTTGTGTCTGTTAAAGTTTTCTTAATAGTTTTCCACGAGTCTTAAGTCAATGTGACACTTAGTTTTGTCTTTTTTTTTCCTACCTTTTTCTCAGTCACTGATTCGGTTTTACGTCTCGAACTCCCTTTTCTACTAAGGGCTAGGACGGTTGCCTTCTTGCGAAGGACTTGGTTTGGCAAATGTAATCGTTACCCTGAGTGCATGCCCTTACTAACTTCAGTCCGTGACGGGGCGCGAACCCTCGACCTGCCGACACAGAGTCGCGGACGCTACCAGTTAGCCACTGAGACTGTCATATTTTTTCCATATTCTTTAATAAGGCTAATTTCTAGCCTTGCATAAAAATCACAATGATCTCGGAGTTATATTTCGTATGAAAATATGATTGAAATGTGGTGTTTCAGCAACCAATAAGTACAAAATTAGATGATAGAAAAGATCACTTCGATTTCACTTCTGTACGCAAGTTGGAGCTTGGCAATTAAGGATGGATGCCCTTTCTAACGCCCCCACGGTGTTCTCAGTTGTGGGTCTGTCAACTTCCAAGTCGAGTACTGTAACCACTGCGCGATCACGGTCCCCTGAAATAACTGCAGAGTAGCACTGTAAAAACTGGTAGCCAATTTTATATTTTCAGATATTGTAAAAGCCTTTATGGACGTATGGTTTTAGTGTAAATCATTAATACCATGAAGAGCGAAAGATTAAAAAAATAAAAAATAAAAAATAAAAAAATACTGGACCCACACTACAGAGTGCAAATAAAAATCAAATTTTGAAGAACATAGAAAATATAATTTTGAAGAGTAATAATAAAATCTATTTAGGTTATGTAACATTGTTATATAACAGAATTTGATATGCAAGAATTTAGTATTAAATACAAAAAAATTACTGCTTTAACTCCTTGTCCTGGTGACTACAGTAATAATATTGTTGTATATACCATAAAAAAAATATGATGAGAGTTCCTATAAGAAGAATCACAGATATTATAAAGCATAAATATATTAAATATCTTTTACAACACTATGAAACCCCCTCTGAAGTAAATTTGAAACACAATTTAAACAATTATACAGTATTGTAAAAAAAATATATCTGATTTGATTTATGAAATGAAGCAACAGTAGATATGGTGTTTCAGTAAACGCAGAGTCAAGTTAAATATTAATAATAGAGTCCAGAAACTATCATACACTTGCTTTTGAAAATTTAAAAAAAAATGGTAATAAATTCGACTTATTTAAAAAAAAAAAGTATCTAAAGACAGTGTGTTCGTATAAAACACCGAGTCCAGTCAGAAATTATGCATTAGATAGAGAAATATGAGTAGTCTCCGTGGCAAAATGGTAGCGTCTGCGACTCTGAGGCGGCAGGTCGAGGGTTCGCGCCCCGTCACGGACTGAGGTTAGTAAAGGCATGCACTCAGGGTAACGATTACATCTGCCAAAACAAATCCTTCGTAAGAAGGCAACCGTCCTTGCCCTTAGTAGAAAAGGGAGTTCGTGACGTAAAACCGAATCCATAGAGAGAGAAATATGAACCCTCGCCTCCAAGGCAACCGTCCTAGCCCTTAGTAGAAAAGGGAGTTCGTGACGTAAAACCGAATCCATAGAGAGTGAAATGTGAACCCTCGCCTCCAATATATTTTAAGAGATGTGGATATATATAGCTAAAAAGGGTAGACTGGCATAATGGATAATGAATATTATTAGAAGATACGATAAAAAAAAAGAAGAAGAAGAAGATTGAGAAAAACAGTAGACTTTAAGTAGGCAACGCCTGCGAGTGAACATTATCTGCTACACCTACATCGTGTCAGATAGGGAGCGATCGATGACATCTACTATTATCGTTATTTTTATTTCATTTATATGAATATTTTTTTGTTTTTCTTTTTTTCTTTTTTTTCACTCATCCTTTTTTGTCTTTTTTTAATATTCCTTTATTCGTTATGTGTATTTATCCATCTTTAATATTTTAATGTATATTTTTTTTAGTTATTTATTCGTTTATGTATTTATGTACATGTTTATTCTCATGCGTTTGGTATCTATCTATCTATCTAACTACCTATCTATCTTTATATATATATATATATATATATATATATATATATATATATATATATATATATATATATATATATATATATTGATATGTCTGTAATTAAACCTTTATTTATTGTTGTTTTTGTATGTTTTAGTGTCTCAAAATGTCAATAAAATATAAAAGTGAGATGAAAATCTGAGATATTAGGCTAATAAAACAAAATATTCAAATATGAAAATAGAGTATGAGCTTCTGTCTGTGTATATATACGTGTTTAGTTTTTATATTTACAATTGTACATAGCCCTTGGTAGAAAAGGGAGTCCGTGACGTAACGTAAAACAGGAACAACAACAACATCTCTGCGCTGTACTCTAAAAACGCACCATAATAAAGAAAGCCATGATTAGCAAGTATGCATACCGGAATACGCACACACACGCTCACACATATAGACACACACACACACACACACACACACACACACACACACACACACACACAAATACATGAAAAAGTCAGTGAATCTAACCGACCAGGCTATGGGGTTATGAAAATGAGGCTTTTTCCTCTGAACACAAATAATTGTGCGCTCGCACACACACATACATGCACACGTGTGTGTGGGTATATATATATATATATATATATATATATATATATATATATATATATATATATATATATATATATATATATATATATATATATATATATATATATATATATATATATATATATATATATATATATATATATATGTGTGTGTGTGTGTGTGTGTGTGTGTGTGTGTGTGTGTGTGTGTGTGTGTGTGTGTGTGTGTGTGTGTGTGTGTGTGAAAAAGAGAGAGAGAGAGAGAGAGAGAGAGAGAGAGAGAGAGAGAGAGAGAGAGAGAGAGAGAGAGAGAGAGAGAATCACCCTTTAGACCAAGACCAAAAAAGAAAAATCTTTCTGTTCTTGTGCGAGATGGATTAAGACAAATTATTCTCCCATCAATTATTTGTGATGAATGAAAACGATGATGGGTTATAACTGCTCTCTCCTATATTGTTATTGTCTACCATTCATTTTATTTTTTCCAAAGGACACCCTCTACTTTCTCCTCTTTCGGAAAATATTGAGGAGTAGAATCTGTTATATTATTCTTTATAATGACATATTTTCTGTCCCATTATAGTTGGAATTCTATTTATTTTCACAGTTCTGTTTCTGTCAGCAGATAGGACTATTTATCCCTTAATATGATAGCCTATGTTTTTATGGTATTTTCTATCACTTTTTCTCTTGGAAAAGATTTTTTTTATAAATTCTTTTTTTCTATATTCATGTTGATTATTGCCAGCTATTTAATTTTTTCTCTAATTTGAGAGAGTAATAGGTAAATATATAGTATTGTATATGCTATATACGTGGGCTTCTCTATTAAACTCTACTTTTTTCTATTTTTGTTAAGGAGAATTTTGTAATGATAAAACTATTTTTCTTTTTGTTATATGTGTCATTCTGTTTTCTATTTCATGTTCTTGGATGATATTTTGCTATTTCTAAACCCATAAAGAGATATTTATTGGGGTATTTTTTCTAAACCCTTAAAGAGATATTTATTGGGGTATTTTTTCTAAACCCTTAAAGAGATATTTATTGGGGTATTTTTTCTAAACCCTTAAAGAGATATTTATTGGGGTATTTTTTCTAAACCCTTAAAGAGATATTTATTGTGGTATTTTTTTTTTTTGCTTTTTCTTTGTATATAAGAGTTTGTTTTAACGAAATTTAAAGATCATTATATTAGTAAAATCATGTTTTTAACTACATTACAAAATCACTACATTATTAAAGATTATCTATTTCTAACGTTGAGTTTTTTTTATAAATATATATAATTATGGACACTCCGTGTTGAATTTTAGTATGTTAAGGCTATATCTGAGCTACTGTATATTACTAATCTGAATGTTACAGGGTGAGCAAAAGCTTTTCCCTTGTTTCCATCAAGTCATTTGGTTCTTTAAAAAAAATTTATGATTACCCTGTTTGCGTTAACGTATTCATAAATTTAATATTTCTCAACTGTGAAATCTCACATTTATTACAGGACATTTGGCTATAAAGATTCCTCTTTCTAGCCATTAATATAATATGCGGTGAGAGAGAGAGAGAGAGAGAGAGAGAGAGAGAGAGAGAGAGAGAGAGAGAGAGAGAGAGAGAGAGAATACATGTTTATATGTAAGGAAAAAAATTTACTTTTTTTTTCTTGCCCTAATTTATGCCCTCTTTGATCTGCCTAGCGTGGCCTAAAGATCGTTTTTATTATGTTCTTGCTACGATTTAATGCTGTTCCGCTACTTTATTATTACTATTTTTTGCATGTCTGTCTACAGGGTTATTTACCCTTTTGTGCAGAGCTGCGGGACAGGCATTTGTGAAATTATTAGTATAATTTTTTTATTATTTACCTTATTAGGTTTTTTTTTTACATATTTACATCTTTTTCTTCTTTTTCCATACTGCAGAGTTGCAAAACAAAAATATATGCAATTATTTTCCTTTTATTGGCAATACCGAAGAAGACTATAATTCTGATGAAATAATAATAATAATAATAATAATAATAATAATAATAATAATAATAATAATAATAATAATAATAATAATAATAATAATCTGGAATTCAGTAACAACTTTAGTAATGGACTTGGAAACCCACAGTAGAGTTTTTGTATTTAATAATTATCTACATAATCTCAGGCTTTCGTTTTGTACTGAAAGCATTTTCCAGAACCCATTGTGCTTTCTTTTTAAAGAGCTATACTCATACTCAAGTAGGCCTACAACTTTTTAACAGGAAAGTTCAATGGAGTCTTGGAAATGCTTTCAGTGGAAAGCGAAAGCTTAATTTTGTGGAATTAATTATAAAATACAAGCAAATTATACTGTGAGGTTTCCATGAACGTTCAAAAACATGCCACAAAGCTGTTGACAGAGATGACGCATCTCAGCTATTAGAAAAGACTGAAGAAAGTAGACTTACCACCGTTTGAATATACAAGAAAATGGTGATGTGAAAACGGTTTTTAAATTCATTCATGGTTTTGACAGACTGGAAAGGGAGCGATATATTGATATTGTTGGCTCTAGAATTAGAAGTCATAATATGAAACATCAAAACAAAGCATTGCAAGATGTAAGGAAGTACTTTTTTTGTGTAGGAATAGTTAATAACTAGAATTAGCTAAGTGAGGAAAAGGTAAATTTTAAATGTATTCATAGCTCTGATGAGAGATATAAATGTTAGAGTTAAAAATGACATTAACAAGGACACGGGAAAATACAAGCATAGGAGTTTCCCGTGAACAAAATTAGGTAACTACAGTAAGGTACACACACACACACACACACACAAATACACACACACACACATGCATGAGGAAAGACACCGACCTGGAGAAGGGGAGTTAGGAGCGTTGAGCTCCTTTCCTTTAGCAAAAAAACACACACACGTACACACAAGTGCATTTACACACACACACACACACACACACACACACCACACACACACACACACACACACACACACACACCCGAGTGAAGAGTAACATAACTTGTAAAAACAAAATATACTTATTATACTTGACCAATTCCAGTCACTAAATATTCTTCATTCCCGATTAAATACTTCATGATTGAATATTTAGAGAGCTGTCAGGTCTCCTTTCTACATCATTAAGAAGTCCTTTTATGGATGTTTAAGCTTAAGTACAGTTAATGAGGTCAGGAAAATTTGTTAAAGAAATTCATTGAGAAGTCAAATCCAATATGTGTATTGCAAGACGTTTAGGTCGAAACTCTTTTAATATGAAAAATAAAAATTAACCTTAGGCCATTAGTATATCTTGATAATCACATTATATATGCATGAATATGCTGTTTAGTAAGATGAAGACATGGATACAATCAATTGGAAATGCTTTTAAATGTGCCTGCACGATGCATGTTTATTCCAAGCGATTGTTTGATCATTATAAATAAAAAATCAGGTTTTCTTTTCTTTTGAATATAGATATATCATTATGACCTCACCTTCATCAGAGAGGAATCGATAAAGGCAGTAATCACCCAACCTGGAGAACTATATGTGTGTGTGTATGTGTGTGTGTGTGTGCGCGTACGTGTGTGTGTGTGTGTGTGTATGTATGTGTGTGTGTGTAGAAAGAGAGAGGAAATATATTAGCGGCTACAGTTCGTGGTTTTATCTTAGCGCACTTTACCCCGCTTTCGCTCTTAGTAATAAAATAAAATTTATGTGCAGTTTTTTCACAGCCTTCTCTCCTCTCTCTCTCTCTCTCTCTCTCTCTCTCTCTCTCTCTCTCTCTCTCTCTCTCTCTCTCTTATATATATATATATATATATATATATATATATATATATATATATATATATATATATATATATATATATATATATATATATATATATATATATATATATATATATATATATATATCTGTCTATCTATCTATCTATTTATCTATCTATCTATCTATCTATCTATCTATCTATCTATCTATCTATATATATATATATATATATATATATATATATATATATATATATATATATATATATATATATATATATATATATATATATATACATATCTGTGTGTGTGTGTGCGTGCGTGTGTGTGTATTGTAATAGATGCAGTATTTGCTTGTGGCAATAATTCTCTTGTGCTAATGAATCTATTCATATATTTTTTTCCTTTAATTTCATTGTTTTTCCCTTATATATATATATATATATATATATATATATATATATATATATATATATATATATATATATATATATATATATATATATATATATATATATATAGTATGAAATAGGATTTATGGAATATATATTCACTTTAAAAAATAAATTTAATATTGGTCATCTTTTTCTTTCTACGTATATTTTTTTCCTATAATATGTAAGAGAAGTTCCTTTACGTCATATATCTTGATGATACATTGTTTATAAAATGAAATTATGCCATCCCTTGCATCCCTCCTTGAGGAAATTCCTTCAGGATGAGTTTCGGGAATGATATTATCATGCCCATCATCTCATATCTTGGGCATAATTCTATTGGCTTGCTTTGATATGATGCAATGAAGACTCCACCCACACTTATCTCTAGAAGGAATTTAATTTACAATGTTCACGTGATAGAGGCTATGGTACGACCCTTTAAGCAAAGGTTGTAAGTATTGTGTTGTAGAATAGAATGTATTTCTAAATATTGTTGGAATGTTTACTTGTGTAGTGGTATGGTACAGCACTTGACTTAGGGAAATTGTCTAGTCTTTCACAACTGATTAGGCTATACCTACATGGGTCTATTTTAGGTATTTAATTTTAGAATAGTGGTATTGTACAGCACTTGACCTCGGGAAATTGGCAAGTCTTTCACAACTAATTAGGCTATACCTACATGGGTCTAGTTTAGGTATTTTATTTTAGACTAGTGGTATAGTACAGCACTTGACCTAGGGAAATTGTCAAGTCGTTCACAACTAATTAGGCTATACCTACATGGGTCCTATCTTAGGTATTTTATTTTAGAATGGCCTTCATCTTTTAGGCAATGCTGAAATGTTTATTTGATCAAACTCGTGGTATGGCACTTTAATCCAAGGGTGAAGATGTATTTAAGATAAACATAATCATCAGTTTGAGTAATTATGTTCACTTGTTTATATTTATGGTACGACTCTGAGGGCCCAGAAATAGGTTTTCTATTTCATTTTATTATTTTTCTTTTTAATGGACTGTCTCTTTAAGCATTGTTTCAATGTTCGGTATCTGGAGACTCTTATTTGATACATTATGAAAAAGAGTACAGTATATGTCAAGTACTGTAAAATGATGTGCTATGAATGGATTCTATCTATTTGAGAAATTTAACGTCCTCTGGCTCTTACAGTCCATGCTCTCTTTTTCTGTTACTCTGCCCCATCTTCTGTCTTTCTTGAAGATGGATGGGTTCTATCCAAGTGAGAGAAGTTGAGTATCCTTTGCTTTCCATTGTTTATTTATCTCATTCTTGGAGATGGGCGGGTTCTCTCCTAGTAAGGACTCGACCCTCCTCTGCCTCCCATACTTCGTTTGTTTGAAACTTCATTTACAACACTTTGTACCATTGGATATAGGACCAATGTATAAATCTGAACTGCTATCATCAGTCATTGTTTTATTCACCATTTATAGTACGACACTAGAGGCCAAGGAATGATCAGTTGTATTTCAGAATGGACTGCAGTGCTCAGTGTTGTTGCGGTGGTCAGTTGAAAAAGGTATGGTGTGGTATGGCATTTTTATCAACGGGTTTTAGGTGTTACTCTGAGGCGGCAGGTCGACGGTTCGCGCCCCGTCACGGACTGAGGTTCGTGAAGGCATACGCTCAGGGTAACGATTACATCTGCCAAAACAAGTCCTTCGTAAGAAGACAACCGTCCTAATCCTTAGTGGAAAAGGGAGTTCGTGACGTAAAACCGAATCCATCCACTTTAGAATGGACTGCGTATATTGGATTTAATTGGATGTTCACTTGTTTAAAGCTATGGTACGACACTTTAGGCCAAGGAATTGGCAATGTGTTTTGTTTTGAATTGACTACATGTTTAGATCATAGATATAGGTGTTTTATTGTAGAACCAGAGTATTGCTACATATTTTTAAGTACTCTATTCTTTGTATAACATTTGGAAAATAGAAATATGGTGTTTTTTTTCTCATTCTTAATGCTATATAACACAGCGGGTGCCAGTGTGAAGGAGATACAATCAAAAGGAAAGGAGTGAGGATCTGGCTGACACATTAATAAATATATAAAAAAATAGATAATTAATTCTAACGAGCGTGTACTCTCTTCAAGGGAAGACATTAATTACAGGATTTAATATGAGCAGCTCTCTAATAATAAAACATTCAAAACATATTTTTCCTTCTTATTCATTTCTCTTGCTGCTAAAAAAAAAATCTCAAAATTATATATTTTCTGGTTCTCTCTCTCTCTCTCTCTCTCTCTCTCTCTCTCTCTCTCTCTCTCTCTCTCTCTCTCTCTCTCTCTCTCTCTCTCTCTCTCTCTCTATTTTGCTTTAGAATTAAATTGAGAAATATTAATAGGGTAATTGCTTTAACGCGAGTGCTGAAAAATGGTCATTATTTCTCTTAAGGATACTGTTCCATCATGACACCATACATCTGATTTTCATAAAAGAGCTAATGGTTAATATATACATTTGGAACCATCCTAGGGACTCGAAATTAGTATTTTTTTTCTTGTTTTTTATTTTTTAGTTACGGTTTAGTGGAATTTATTCGTGATATTATCTGAAGAGTTTAGACTATTTAAAATTTTGCATACATTACTTTGTAAGTCAAGAAGTATGTGTGTTTTTGTAATGTATAAAAGAACATATTCATTTTTTCTATTGTTTATTATTTTAAGCCATAAAACATGTTTACACACACACACAAACACACACACATATAAGAACATTTCTCTCCTAAAAAGGCTTATTTTTAGCCTGTGAATAACATAAAAAATTAATTTAAAAAAACTAAATATTTATACTCTGCTCAAAATAATGCTCTTTGAATGCTGAAGTCAATTAGAAAAGTACTATTATGAATAGGAAAAGATGACTGATTCTCAAATGATAAAGGACTAGAATGACGTGAATAATTTATATAATACCATACTACAAATAATATTGAAGAAATATAAATATACTCAATAAATCTCAGATACAATGAAGTCCTATCAACACGTGCTCGTACGCGCGACGTGTTGATAGGAACTCATTGTATCTGAGATTTATTGAGTATATTTATATTTCTTCAATATTATTTGTAGTATGGTATTATACAAATTATTCACGTCAGTCTACTTCTTTATCATTTGAGGATCAGTCATCTTTTCCTATTCATAATTGTACTTTTGTGAATGACTTCTGTATTCAAAGAGCATTGTTTTGAGCAGAGTATAAAAATTCAATTTATTTAATTAATATTTTTTTATTATTCGCAGGCTAAAAATAAACTTTTTTATGACAGCAATTTAATTATTCAACTTAATTAATTAATTAAGCCTTTTTATGACAGCATTTTAATTATTCAATTTAAGTAATTAATTTGTTTTATTATTTGCAGGCTAAAATAAGCCTTTTTCTGAAAGCAATTTTCTTATGCAGTGTTAACTATAAAACAATCCATATTTGTGTAACTATAAAACAAACCTTATTTGCGTATTTTGTTCAGGTTTTATAAATATGGAGATATGGTTTTAGCCTCAGGTGACTAGAAACAGAATATTTTTATCGCATTTTTTTTCGTTCAGTTTTGTTGACATTTTTTTGGCATATAAACAAGAGTGCATCACTCAAGATTGAAAGAACGAAATATTTTGGGAACAATAGTTATAACATAGATATTTAAGAATTATAACGTGTGATTATTAGTATTTGTTTAATAAGTAAGTACTCCATTAGATGAATGGAGTCAGTGAAAGAACAGTATCTCCTGAAACTAGGGCAATGCAAGGACAAAAAAAAAGCAAATGTCGCATTACGTGTGAGATTTGAAAAACTTACGATCATGAAATTATTATTTCAATAATTAATTATTTTTATTTTTAATAATCTGAAGAATCCCTGGTGTGTGTAATTATTTTCATTTCTTTTTTCAGATATCTGTTGCTTAATCTATCAGGAATCACGTCAGTTTTTATTTTTATTTTTAATGGCCAGAATCCACCATCTCTAATCTATTGAAATTACGTGATCTTGTTATCTAAATTGTGATCACGCACTTTTCACCCAGCACGACCCCGACATTCCCTCACCTTTAGGTAAAATAATCCTGAGTCCTCGATGAATTTCATGTGCATTTGCAGCCTCTAGAGGCACACTTCTTGCGTTCCATGCGCATTTGCAGTCTCTAGAGAAGTACCGCCTGCGCTTTATGTGCAATCTCAATCTCTAAAGATGCACTTCTTGCGCTACATGCTCAATCGCAGAGTTTAGAGATACACTTCTCTTACACCATTCGCAGCTAGAGGCTCAATTCTTTCACGCTATTTTAATCCACTGTCTTTAGAGGTGCACCTTTTGCAATCCACGCAGATTTGCAGTGTCTAGAGGAGCACCTTTTGCAATCCACGTAGATTTGCAGTGTCTAAAGGTGCACCTCTTGCAATCCACTCAGATTCGTAGTATCTAGAAAAGCACCTCTTGCAATCCAAGCAGATTTGCAGTGTCTAGAGAAACACCTCTTGCAATCCACGCAGATTTGCAGTGTCTAGAGGAGTACCTCTTGCAATCCAAGCGGATTTGCAGTGTCTACAGGAGCACCTCTTGCAATTCACTCAGATTTGCAGTGTCTAGAGGAGCACCTCTTGCAATCCACGCAGATTTGCAGTGTCTAGAGGAGCACCTCTTGCAATCCATGCAGATTTGCAGTGTCTAGAGGAACACCTCTTGCAATCCACGCAGATTTGCAGTGTCTATAGGAGCACCTCTTGCAATCCATGCAGATTTGTATTGTCTAGAGGAGCACCTCTTGCAATCCACGCAGATTTACAGTGTCTAGAGGAGCACCTCTTGCATAACCACGCAGATTTGCAGTGTCTAGAGGAGCACCTCTTGCAATCCACGATGATTTGCAGTGTCTATAGGAGCACCTCTTGCAATCCACACAGAGTTGCAGTGTCTAGAGGCGCACCTCTTGGACTCCCCGCAGACTTGCAGTGTCTAGGGGAGCATGCAATCCACGCACATTTGTATTGTCTAGAGGAGCACCTCTTGCAATCCATGCAGATTTGCAGTTTCTAGAGGTGCACCTCTTGCAATCCACTCAGCTTTGCAGTGTCTAGAGGCGCACCTCTTGCAATCCACGCAGATTTGCAGTGTCTAGGGGAGCACCTCTTGCAATCCACGCAGATTTGCAGTGTCTAGAGGAGAACCTCTTGCAATCCACGCAGAGTTGCAGTGTCTAGAGGAGCACCTCTTGCAATTCACGCAGATTTGCAGTGTCTAGAGGAGCACCTCTTGCAGTTCACGCAGATTTGCAGTATCTAGAGGCGCACCTCTTGCAATCCACGCAGATTTGCATTATCTAGGGGAGCACCTCTTGCAATCCACGCAGATTTGCAGTGTCTAGAGGAGCACCTCTTGCAATCCACGCAGATTTGCAGTGTCTATAGGAGCACCTCTTGCACTCCACGCAGATTTGCAGTATCTAGAGGAGCACCTCTTGCAATCCACTCAGATTTACTGTGTCTAGAGGAGCACCTCTTTCAATCCACTCATATTTGCAGTGTCTAGAGGAGAACCTCTTGCAATCCACGCAGATTTGCAGTGTCTAGAGGAGCACCTCTTGCAATCCATGCAGATTTGCAGTATCTAGAGGAGCACCTCTTGCAATCCAAGCAGATTTGAAGAGTCTAGAAGAGCACCTGTTGCAATCCACGTAGATTTGCATTGTCTAGAGGAGCACCTCTTGCAATCCACGCAGATTTGCATTGTCTAGAGGAGCACCTCTTGCAATCCACGCAAATTTGCAATGTCTAGAGGAGCACCTCTTGCAATTCACGCAGATTTGCAGTATCTAGAGGAGCACCTCTTCAATTCACGCAGATTTGCAGTGTCTAGAGGCGCACCTCTTGCAATCCACGCAGATTTGCAGTGTCTATAGGAGCACCTCTTGCAATCCACGCAGATTTGCAGTGTCTAGAGGAGCACCTCTTGCAATCCATGCAGATTTGCAGTATCTAGAGGAGCACCTCTTGCAATTCACGCAGATTTGCAGTGTCTAGAGGCGCACCTCTTGCAATCCACGCAGATTTGCAGTGTCTATAGGAGCACCTCTTGCAACCCACGCAGATTTGTATTGTCTAGAGGAGCACCTCTTGCAATCCACTCATATTTGCAGTGTCTAGAGGAGCACCTCTTGCAATCCAAGCAGATTTGCAGAGTCTAGAAGAGCACCTGTTGCAATCCACGCAGATTTACAGTGTCTAGAGAGCACCTCTTGCAATCCACGCAGATTTGCAGTGTCTAGAGGAGCACCTCTTGCAATACACGCAGATTTGCAGTATCTAGAGGAGCACCTCTTGCACTCGTTGTTCATTCATAGCAAAAAGGATGTTCTGTCCAATAGGAGATGACAGGCGCGAGAGCGCTACCCAGTCATTTGAGGATAATTATCGTGCCCGGCAAGTACTTAATTACTAGGCAGAAGTACTTAAATTACTTATATCTTCCTTTGACTGAAAGCATGATTATTAAAAGCAATTATTCTAAAGAAATCTCGAACTCATTTTACATAAATATTTTGCCGTTATTGATAATGCATCTTTACTTTTTTTTTTTATTGATAATGCATCTTATTTTTTTTATTTTTTATTGATAATGCATCTTAACTTTTTCTTTCTTATTTTTATCTTTCCAGAGCTTGTATTATCTTCATTAGGCATTGAGGGCCAGGGGCTGGGAATGGGGAATTATGGCTATAACAGGGCACCGATTTCAACACTTCATTTGCATTAAATTACTTAACAGGTCTGCCATTCGTAAAATATCTGCCCTTGTCATCGGGCCAGACTTAATTGCTTAATCCCCCTTCCGTGTTTTTTTTTTTCCAAAACAATGCAAAATGAAATAATATGAAAAAGAATACTTGATAATTTTAGAGATTCCTGACACTCCTTTTATCTATTATTAATTTTTATATTAATTTAAGGGGGGAGTAAGAATACTTCCTCCGTATTCCCCTGCGTGTCGTAAAAGTCGACTAAATGGGCGGAGCTAGGAGACTGGGAACCCCTTCCTCTGTATTTACTTACCACAAAGAGTCAAAGTATTTTCTTTGACTCAGCCACCTCCCTTTACAAGGGGGAATATGACTTTGGTATATGAATGGACATAAAAAAAAAATAATAATATGAACTTGCAAGACCTTCACTATCCATTCATTGCTAATAGTAATAATTATTAATCTTATAAAGAAAGCATCGTTCATTACCCTTGAGATTCCAGTCTTGCCATTTCTATATTATTTTTTTTCTCATTGATTTTTCAAGTTGTTCTCTTTTCTTTAAATTTTACCTTTAATTTCTGTCACTATTATTCTTGTTTATGCAATTAAAAATAAATAAATATATATATATATATATATATATATATATATATATATATATATATATATATATATATATATATATATATATATATATATATATACAAACCCAACCTTGTGAAAATTCAGCTTTGTTACTGATCCTACAATTCTAACTTGTGTACTCACTGGGCCTGAAGTGGCCCCGACGAAGTGAGAGTGTATAAGTTATTTTAGGTTGCACTCCTCAGGACCTCCTAAATGGGAGATTAAGTTTTTTCCACTAGGCCAACAGATCATGTCCACTTGTTGCGTACTTTTAATAGCCTTTATGTTGTATATATGAACAGCTCTTCAATGTCATCTTATGTATAGATTTTTTTTTAAGTAGTTGATGAATACATGACAGATCTGCGTATCTATTATCAAGCTTGAACTCATAGTGCTGATATTTAACTAATTATTTTGCTATATTCCTTCGTTTACTAATTATACTGTGCTGGGATGGCAAGGACTAGCTGCCGACACAGACATCAGTGCTGTCAATTCCACATCCAAGAACGCCGTTCGATGATAGAATTATTTTCTCAGTGGAGAGAGAGGTAGATTCGAACTCGGTTTCTGTGATATAGAAGATAATTTTTATATATGAATAAAATTAAAATGAAATTTGAATTCAAATCTTAAAATTATTATAAGTTATTATAGTCCCAAATATACAGATAGTAGTGTGACTTTTTATGTGTCTAAGAGAGTATCTGTGTACAGATGTCAGCTTGTATCTGTATTATATACATAGAAAATCTCCAGGAAACTAGCAAAATTCTGGGTCTTTCTAAGAGCTTAGAGACAAGAAAAAATATCAAGTCAAAGTCAAATTAAAAAAAAAAACGAGGAACAAATAAGTTCAGACCATAAAAAGAAATGACCCTAGAAGAGTGTCCTTCATACAGCCTGTGTCTCTTTAAGGCCTATGTTTTAGCTTAAATACGAGAGTTTAGGATTTCTCCATCGATCTCTACAGGACTCTATTTTGATTATCTTTTGATTTCATTAAGCCATATATGGGTTAGCTGATTTGTTTACCTGCAAATAAGAGGATCGTGAATGGGTACACAGGAGATGTTATGGTTGGTCCCAAAATGGTCTGCCTTAAAGGAACGAAAGCGGGAGAGAGAGAGAGAGAGAGAGAGAGAGAGAGTGAGCGATATAGGGTTATTTTTCGGATTTATTTTTTAAATCACCGTCACGAAAAAGGTAAATTGTCGCTATTAATTGGATTTCCTTCACGAATCTCAAATGTGAAAAAGATTTTAAAATATTTCGCAAGTTCTCTATTTTTTTTTTTAGAGAGATTTTTATGATAAATTTTAGACATTGCTGTTTTGTTATATATCAGTATTCCCAATGCTAACTTTGAGTATAGGAAAATCCCGTGTGAATATTCTAAATTCTAAACAACTGACTATATCGAAAGTATCAAAAATTCAAAATAATTATATCTTATTTATTTTAAGATTAAATTTCAACACTAGTTACTATGTTATTTATGTGATAATTGTGATGTTATTTTCTGTAGTCATATAATATCTTCAACTCAACTTTTGAGTTGAAGCAAAACTCAAAAACAGTTTGTGAGATTTAAAGATAAATACTAACCAATTATAAGGAAGATAGTGTGTGTGTGTGTCTGTCAGTGTATGTATTTATGTATTTGCGTGTGTGTGTGTCAGTGTATGTATGTATGTATTTGCGTGTATGCGTATGTCAGTGTATGTATATATGTGCGTGTGTGTGTGTCAGTGTATGTATGTATGTGCGTGTGTGTGTGTGTGATATTTTAAGGGTGTTCGGGATTACTTTGCTTAAGAGAGGCCTCCTTGTGTAAAGTACATTAGGCCAAGATCATTAAGAGAAGATCTTTATAACATTAGGCCTTTGATGGCTCCCGTTCTTGCAATAGGGTTTTTCTTTTTCTTTTTCTTTTTTTAATCTTTTTTTTCAGGCACTTTTTAGTCCCATTCTTCTTTATTTCAGCTAATTTTATCTTATATTTTTTTCTTAACTTTTTTATTCTTTTATCGTGTTATCTTTTTATCTTTTCCGCTTATTTTTTTATTTTTTTTGCTTCTATCTACCTTTTTGCAGTGATGAGAATGTGGAAACTATAGCAGAAGATAGATAGATAGATAGATAGATAGATAGATAGATAGATAGATAGATAAAAAAAAGCATTCAGAAGTAAAGGATAAGTTTGTATAAGAAATACAGCAAAACAAGAACAGTGGAAAAAGCAGCTACTGATAATATTAGTTTTCAAAAAGTATCAGATATATTCCTTACGCAAAAACTAAGCTCTATCAAGTAAACTGTAGAAATAATAACTAAAATTAGTGAGAATGTGAACGAGAATTTCACAAAAGTAAAGGATTATAATGTTCTAAAATCGAAGAGCCACTGAGAGTAGATGAACGAGTTGGTAAGGATATCACGAGCACTTTACCACTAAAGGTACGAGTAAACCGAGGAATGAGAGCTCCTAAGCGAGTATGCCATGAGAGAGAGAGAGAGAGAGAGAGAGAGAGAGAGAGAGAGAGAGAGAGAGAGAGAGAGAGGATTGGTTTCAGCTATCTCTCATTCCTGACACTGAGTTGAGTCACAGAGATTTGTCCCTCTCTTGTCCTGTATTGACTATCTGGTATCTTGTTTCTTTTGAATGAATTGATAGAGATATTATTGCACTATTTTAAGATTGCTTCATATGTTCTATTTATTTTTAGGTATTGGTGTTCTGCATACCACCTTAATTGCAGTTCTTTAAGTAGTTGTTATCGTTAGGTATTGGTTGTTATCAATATATATATATATATATATATATATATATATATATATATATATATATATATATATATATATATATATATATATATATATATATATATATATATATATATATATATATATATATATATATGGGTATATATGTGTGTGCATATGTACGTGTATATGTATTTATGTATGTAAGCATGCATATATATATATATATATATATATATATATATATATATATATATATAATTTGGCATTAGAAAGGAATGCATACATACATTACAAAAGCTTCCAAGACACATTGTTACAGATATATCCTGTTAAATTTGTATAGAGAGAACATCTCCCAATGAATTATAGGTCTCTTTGCCTTGGTAAGCGAGAGTTCGTATAGATATATATATATATATATATATATATATATATATATATATATATATATATATATATATATATATATATATATATATAATATATATATATATATATATATATATATATATATATATATATATATATATATATATATATATATATATATATATATATAGTTTGTTGAATATGACCGCTGTTTTTGCATTTGCAATTTTCTTGTATAATTATTCCAAAGTTTTTACAGTAACTTTTTCATTATTGTTGAGACTATATAATAAGTCGGAAAATTTAAGAGAATTCACAACGTTTCGTATAGCTTCGTACATTGTCAATTGATTATCTATTTAGTAGTGGATGGAGGTTATATATGATATCTAATATCCAAGTTTAGTTTATATTCGCCAGAAAGATTCAGTATCTCTGCGAAGTTTCCAGAGTTGCTGGAGGATGGACCCCATATATATATGTGTGTGTGTGTGTGTATGTTTATGTATGTATACACTGAGGAAGATGGACAGATCTGTCAAGACTTGAATAAGGAGTTTCAGTTGGTATTTACAGCAGAGAATACCCCACTTCTTCATGGTGCAGAGATGAGAGACTATGACCCAACCAGTGTTTGAGAACATTGTCTTTTCAGCTACAGAATATGCAAAACGTTGACGTAATTAGATGCTCTTAAAGCAATGGGGAAGTCGCTCAATGAGGAAACAGTAAATGCTAAATACATTCAGAATTTCAGGAAATATATAAGTGTCAGTGCGTAAAAAAATAAATCAACCGGGAGGCGGGGAATTGCGATCATAGACCGCCTAGCCTTTAGCTTAATTAGATAAATACACACACACACACACACTAGTAAGTAACCTCGAATCTTTCACGATATAGTAAGAAGGTTTTCTAAATAGGCGCCACTGGAAGACTGTCAGAGTGAGTGTTAGTCTACATATCGAGTTTCCAAAGGGTGGATAAAGCTTAGAAAGATGGTGAGTTTACAGTGGG
The DNA here is from genome assembly GCA_037179515.1 of Halocaridina rubra. Lineage (NCBI taxonomy): Eukaryota > Metazoa > Arthropoda > Malacostraca > Decapoda > Atyidae > Halocaridina > Halocaridina rubra. The sequence goes on along the minus strand of JAXCGZ010006383.1, from coordinate 25,555 downwards.
CGATGTCGAAGAGAGAGAGAGAGAGAGAGAGAGAGAGAGAGAGAGAGAGAGAGAGAGAGAGAGAGAGAGAGAGAGAGAGAGAGAGAGAGAGAGAGAGAGAGAGAGAGCTGTATAGTGGCTTCTCTGATTTTAATATGTACCAGCTTAAGTAGTTCTGTGTATACTCAGCATTATTCATAGTATAATTTTTTTTTTATTTATTTTAGTGTGCAGACTACAGCTTTTTCGTAAGCTCAAAGATATTTATTTAATCATATATCTTTGTTTCTATATCTTAAAAAAAAAAAAAATTGACTTTAGCGCAATCTATGTATTTGTTATTGGGTTTGTTCTTAAGGTAATTTTTAATATGTGATCGGTTTTGGGTCACGGACTCCCTTTTCTACTAAGGTCTAGGACGGTGCCTTCTTGCGAAGGACTTTTGTTTTGGCAGGTGTGATCGCTATCCTGATTGAATGCCCTATCTCACCTCGGACCGTGGGGGACGCGAACCCTCGATCTGACGCCTCGAAGCCGCGAACGCTACCACTTTGCCGCTGTGACCACAATTTTTAA
>JAXCGZ010006383.1:12500-20000 GCA_037179515.1 Halocaridina rubra | reverse complement strand
GTCCGACTGACTACCGAAGAACAGTTACATATCAAGTCCAATATTATAGAAGAACCTTCCTTGAGCATGGAAACTATTGCTATAAAAATCAATAATTATGTATGATAATGAGGAAGCAAGCCAACTCAACTTGATGCAGTCCATAAGAGTAGATTAAGAGAGAGCTTGGTCTCAGGAAGTGCATTTACAGACCCCTTATAAATATGCAGAATAAAGAAAAAGAAGTTGTCAGGAGAGGTACTCGGGCGTAAAACGGGAATTAGAATTAAATATATAGCCCTTGTATTCGTGGGTAATGCTTGAGATAAATAAAAGAATAATGAGCTGAGAGTTATTGCTTGGAAGTGGGAGGAGTGTTTCCTTATTGGTAATAATAGTAGTAACTTAATAAAAAAAAAAAAATTTATACATGCAATATGCCATATATCTTTTACTTGCTTTGAGATCTCTCTATTTCATATCTCGGTTTTAATAAAGTTTTATTGTTGTCACCGTGGCTCAACCGGTAGCATCCGCGACTCTGAGGCGTCAGGTCGAGGGTTCGCGCCCCGTCACGGTCTGAGGTTAGCAAGGGCATGCACTCAGCGTAAGGATTACATTTGCCAAAACAAGTCCTTCGCAAGAAGGCAACCGTCCTAGCCCTTGGTAGAAAAGGGAGTGCGTGACGTAAAACCGGAACAACATCATTATTGTTTATAAAGCCGTCAGTAATTGTCAAAAATTTTGGCCTTACATTGAGAGTTTTATAATTTCATATTTTTCTTGTTTGTGATATTTTTTATGTAATTTTTATTCGAATATTGTGGACACTTTCCTTTGCTGATAAAAAAAAATGATACTTCCAGTTGTAGCTTACAAATGCTGCACAAAAATTTCAGATACTCAAGTTTTTCTTCCATAATGACAGCTTATTGTTAGATTGTGAGGTATTTTCACTTATATTCCTTTTCAGCACATTTTTACACATTTCTTGAAAATCCCATATCACGCAGTCCTATCATATCACTGTTGAGCTTTAACTCTCCCATTAACACCCTCTTGCCAGTGAGGAATAACACTAAACACTAAAGAGAATAGAAAAAAATATGTCTGACAAGAAGAGCTTTCTAATTCACCTTTGTTCATCAAGTAGCTAAACAAACAGAGTTTATGATGTATGAATCTCAACTGTACATATGCTTTACTTATCACATGCGCAGGAACATACGAGCTGGCTCATTGACACACATGGGTGCCTCTCTGCCCGGTGTATTTATCTTTGCAGAGTATAATTACTGACCAGTTGCATACAAGTTTAGTTAGAATTGTTTTGGTTTTAAATCTCTCACCTGCGCTGGATGTTTTTGTACACTATTGAAACTCATTCAGTTCTCTGGGAGATATTTTATTGCCAATTTCTGTACCCAAGATTAATTTTTGTGTGTTCTCTGGGTGAAATTATATTGTATCTCCCGTTGCCTCTTGGCATATTATTTTTAATCAAGATTTCCATCCGGATATTAAAGGTTGTGTACTGACTCGATACAGTTCCGCTAAACAGTTTTTGGGAGATTGGGCTAGTTTTCATATTCAAATATATAATATTTGCTTTACTATTAGAAGTTATTGATATTATGATATACCTGTTATTTTTATTACCTAGTTGTCTGCACACACACACAAAATAAAAGATTTTTACGGCATCACACCAAAGTACCCAGGTACTTAATTGCTGGAATTGCCGGCTGTATGTGCTTCTCTAATTAGCAGATGCCTTACATCCATTTAAGCAAACTTGGCTCTGTTTCACACTTTTTTATGTTTTTACTCACTTGCGTAGCATTGAAATATTTGAACTTAAAAAAAAAAATTACCCGGCTGTCACATGAATGGAATCTTTGCTCCTATCAATGCCAGGTTCAAGTTTAGACTGTTCCACCGTTGACTTATTCATATAATGGTATGCACACTGAGCCTGATAGAGGCTACTTGTCCCACAAAATGTCATTATCATTTTTTTTTATTCTGAAATGGCTTTAGTCTTATAAACTTCATGAGCCAACTTGGCGAGTTGAACTCGGTACAGCTGGTGGGCACAAAGTGCTAGAACCACCTAGCTACCGAGAAGTTTTCCTAGACATTGAGAACTTGCTCAGGCTGTGTAAGTTTCTCTTCTATTATGCAAGCCCATTTCTAATCTTGACTGGAAATAATACCTCAACATCTAATAGCCACAGCAATTTATTTCGTTAATAATATTTTGCACATTGAAATTTAATTTAAATAATGATGGAACTGGAGTCATGTGTAGCTGCTACTTTTTATTTGAATGTCTGGACAGAAACTCTACATCAAAAGAGCAAATAAATTTTATTGACAGTAAAATGAAAAATTATTCTTTTCCATGACCATAAAATTGTTTTATGGCTATCTGCGTTCAAGAAACAGCTGGGCCATTTGCTTATTAAATTTTTTTTTTATTTATTCATCTGTTGTAATTGTGTACCTGGATTTTCACTATTTCGTAGATCAAAACCAGCAAGTTTGCTTTTGTGTACATTAGATGTGTGAAAAATGGAGGAGTTTATCTTTAGTTTGAATTTGCATTTTTTTTATCCTCTTTTCATATACATATCCATTAAATTACTTTTACCTTCAATAACTGATGTTTATTTACATTGTTTAATAATAATAGAGGATTCTCCATTTTGTCCACAGCAGTACTAGAAAAGGCATAGTGCATAATTTGGTATTCAACTATAGTGTCTATGGCCCGATTTCTTGAACAGTGTAAACCTAGGATACCATATTGTTAGTTAGCTAGACACACAAATGGATTTCATAAACGCATCTGACGTGGTTCTGTGTATGGCTAGGATCCCGTACGGGATTCTAGCCATACACAGAAGTGCGTCAGATGCGTTTATGACATCCATTTGTGTGTGTCTAGCTAACTGACAATATGGTATCCTAGGTTTACACTGTTAAAAAAATCGGACCTATATCTATAGCCTTGAGAATGTAACTAAGGTTGTTGGATATAGGACGATGACGAGAAATAGCCATGGAATGGTGTTCCATTTCAAAGAGAACATTGCTCTAGGAATTGGATAAAGAATAATAGACGATGAATATATACAACTTGAGGTAGTTAGCTCTGATAGTCGAGTTTAGAATTCATAATTATTGTCAAAAGAATGTAGTTTTGGACCGTAACTCTAAGAGAAAGGTGTAGTATGATGGTGTTCCGTAGCCTAATGACAGTGGCTTTTAGGTGTTCGGTACAAAATGACAGTGATTCACAGCCTAATGAAGTAAGGTATAAGACGATGACACATCCATAGCCTAAGGAACATTGCTCTTCAGTGTTAGGTATATGACGATGACAGTTCATAGCCTAAGGAACATAGCTCTTCAATGTTAGGTATATGACGATGACAGTTCATAGCCTAAGGACCTTAGATTTTGGTGCTTGGGTATAGGATGACTGTGATTATTAGCCTAAGGAACGTAGCCAAGGTTGTTAGGTATGGGACGATAATAATGATCTCTCTTTACATGACTTGAGTGTACCGTTAGAAAATTGGATTTAGTTCTTCCGTCAGTGGTAATATCGTCCTTTTGTCTGCCTCATTCTCCTTTTTAAATTCAAAAAACATATTGTATAATCTCTCTCTCTCTCTCTCTCTCTCTCTCTCTCTCTCTCTCTCTCTCCTCTCTCTCTCTCTCTCTCTCTCTCTCTCCGTACCCTCTGTCTTTTAATGAATTCATAATTGGTTAACACTTATAGATGGTAGTTATTTTATAGTCACAACATCTACACGAATAAATCTCTCTCTCTCTCTCTCTCTCTCTCTCTCTCTCTCTCTCTCTCTCTCTCTCTCTATATATATATATATATATATATATATATATATATATATATATATGTGTGTGTGTGTGTGTGTATTTATTATCAGAATACCAAAAGGACTCCTTAAACTAGAAGGTGTATACTAGCTGCAAAGCATTAGAAATAATAATAGTAATAATAATAATTATTATTTTTATTGTTATTATTATTATTATTATTACTATTATTATTATTTTTATTATTATTATCATTATTATTAGTAGTAGTAGTAGTAGTATTGCTATTACAGTAGTTTATATATATATATATATATATATATATATATATATTATATATATAATATATATATATATAATATATATACTTTGCACCCAGAGAACTATTGTGAATTGCGATTCACCGATTAGGCATAAGATTTAAAATAAAAGGATAGTTTTTATGAATATTTTCAATCGATTTTTTTAAATAAATAGTAATAAATAAATGATGTTATGCACCACAGAGCGAGACAATCATGAGGTCGGAACCTTCAGATTTGCATACTATCTTCCAAGTACCATTAACCTAAAAATGTTTGAACTTTTCAAGTCCACGGACTCCAAGGTTCAAACTCGGGTCCTTTTGTGATTGATCAATATTTAAACTATGAATTTGGATGAGTTCATTTGGTAAACTTTGACTGCACACTAATGCTACAGGCATAAGAGAGCTGTGGGTCCAACTCCCGCAATCAGGGACTCTTCCAACCTGATTTTAGAAAAAATTCCGCGCGTAATGGAAAAGTTGCAACCCACGCGGAGCCCAACAATAGCTTGCCGGCGAGGGTGAACTTTAATCAATCAGTCTTCTTATTTTTCTTCTTTTTCTTCTTCTCGAGTACTGCTATACTGTCTCCATAATAAAATAAAAAAGTATAGCAGAGAATGCAAAATTTCAACTCAAAATTTAGCCGTACTCTTTAGCAGACAATTGCATTTCGAGGTATAGCTTTTCTTCTTTCTTCATTAACTTCTTGATTTTTTTCTTTTTCTTATTCTTCTTCTACACTCGAGTAGACGTATACTGCCATCTTATAAATAGTAGTAAAAAAAATAAGAAGACGTATCAAAACTGTACAGAGTCAAATGCAAGGATTCCGCCACACTCAGACGTTTCCTTTTTGAGTTCTCTCATCATTTGCCTCTGGACTTTCTTTTATTATTATTATTATTATTATTCTCCTCATCTCAAATGCACGTATAAAGTAAACGAAACAAAAAAAAAATGAAATAGTTTTTGATGAGGATTCCGCCACACTCACTAGTAGGCCTCTGCTTTTAGAATCCGTTCTTCATTGTCTCATCATTTTCCTTTTTGCATTTTTTTACTCTTATTTTTCTCCTCTCTTCAGATATATGCATAATGTCATCCAATGAAAAAATAAAATAAAAAAAAAGGATTTATCAAAACCTACAAAGGTTTAAGACGATAAAACTGCCAAACTCACAAACAGCAGTCTGCTTCTGGTATTTTCCCCCTCTTGTTTTTTAATTTTTTTTTTATATATAAATGTATGCTGCCATCGACTAAGTAAAAGAAAAAAAAGTAGCTTCCAAAGCACTGCTACAAAGTCTGGACAAGGATTCCGAAATGGCAAACCGTCTACAGTTGGAGTCTGAGGCCAACAAACGCTTGAACCACAGCGTATATCTCAATCTGAGCAGATTATATGATGATATGATTATAAGATTATATGATATATCAGAGATCACGCTTTTGATAATGTCGGAGAGAATCATAGGAAGAGAGGAAAAAAATAATGAATTAAAAAAAAAAACGATTGGGGATAGAAAAAAAAACTTGGCTCTCTGCCAAGAGTTTCTCATGTATTTTTTTCTAGTTTTCTTCTTCTTCCTTTTCCATTTTCTTCTTCTTCTTTATTATTATTATTATTATTATTGTGGTTGTTACCAACTGCCATACCATGGTTGGTTGTCCATGGGTCAGGTCAGTAATTGGATGGGTGTGCACCGGGGAACGCCTGATGCTATTGGGATGTAAGAGGACCACCAAAATGTTAGAGTGCTTGACTTCGGGAGGCAACGGATCCATATTCAAGCCCATGGCGGGGCGTCAGGAAGGGCATCTATTGGTAATTGAATATAGATCTGTTAATTCTAGATAATTTTAATATTCTAGGAAAGCTTCATTTCTGTCCACTGTAAATGTATGTATAACCCTCTTAGTCATGTCTCAGGTACATGTGTACTTATAAGTGTATACTTAGTTTTCTGACAAAATATCCTTTGAAATTATGGAAGATATATGTTTGAATTGTTATTGTAATTGATTCCACGGCCTCAATCCGTGTCCACCCCTCAGTTGAGGACTCACAAAGCGTGAAAAAAAATTTGTTAATTCATATTTTTTTTTCATTTCTTTTTCTTGTTCAGTCTTTATCCCTATTTGGTATTCGCAATTTTCATTCATGTTCTTTTTTCGCACACATTTCCAGTACCTAATCAGGGGTACAGCAGATAAAATGAATTGAAGAGTAATTGATTGTTTTACAATAAGGCGCATCAATAGAAGACTGGTCCTAGCCCCAGGGGTCCGACACACACTCAGAGACTTTCATCAACGATACCGCACACGCAGAGACTGTAGCCCTCCCTGCCCCCCCCCCCCCAAAAAAAAAAAAAAACGCCTTTTTTCACATGGCAATGACTTTTCCCTTTTGTATCAACGACATTTTCCTTGTGGGCATTTTTATTATTTCTCTATTTTTGGTAGATGTCCTTCACCATCTGCAAGATCCTCCACCGTTACGCCACCTGAAGACATATTCCCCTGCGTCAGTGACGTATTAAACTGCAGTAGTCCCCGTTAACACGCCGTATAAGATGTGTCTTTTCAGGCGCCTCAGTGTCCACTGACGCGGCATCGAGATCTCCCATGTTGTAACCTCCTCCCTCTGCCTCTCCTCTCATGCTCTTTTTCTCTCTCCCGCTGGGCCGCAGTCAACGCAATATTTCGGTGTTGGGCGCATCGCCTCTTCAGAGTACTTCTCCCTCTTTCTTCTGCGCTCACCTAAATGCCTTTCTTGCGCCTCGAGTTTAGTCATTTTGAGGTTAAAAAGTGATCAGTTTTTCGGGGTGCCAAAATACTTTGTGATTTTTAAGGACTTGTGGTTTCATCATAGAATGTAATTAGACATAGATGAGTTGTTATAATAGTGACTGAAATAAAAAAATATATATATATACATATAGCTACATAAGTAATTTTGCTGTTCATAAACAGATTTTTATGTATGTAAAATATGCACATTCCTGATGCATGAATAATTTTAGTACTTCGAAATATGTGATATATATTCTGATGAATACAAGTGTATGTAGTCTACATTTGTTAATGATTTTAGAGCTCTAAAAGAAATAAAATTTAACTTGATTTGCTAATATGCCTTTCTGATGTGAATGAATTTGATTGTTCAAAATAGATATGATTGATTTAAGATATGTTGTGGTGAAATATTGACAGTATATAAAATAGAATAATGATTGTGGTAGTATAACCTACACGTATGTTTATATGACATCAGTGTTAGAAACAGAATTGAGAAAGCTGCATATACTCCATTCGTTGAAAATATAGAAAAACTAAAACATAAACACGTTACTGAAATA
>JAXCGZ010006383.1:0-7500 GCA_037179515.1 Halocaridina rubra | reverse complement strand
GTCTCGAATCCCTTTTCTACTAAGGGCTAGGACGGATGCCTTCTTGCGAAAAACTTGTTTTGGCATTTGTAATCGTTACCCTAAGTGTATGCCCTTACTAACCTCAGTCCGTGACGGGGTGCGAACCCTCGACCTGCCGACACAGAGTCGCGGACGCTACCATTTAGCCACGGAGACTACTACCCTCAAGATATAATAGTCATACTAACACATGTACAGAGATAAAGCTTGTATAAAAAAAAATAACAGTAGCTACAGTTAAAGATAACAATAATCATAATAAAATGGTAATAATAATGTTTATAATAAAGTAGTAATAATAACACTCGATACAGGATCGTTATTATCGGCATCAACACCATATTTGTACTCATGACAATGATAATAATTAGTTCTTAATATAAAAATCAAAGAAAGCGATATCAATTTACATATAGAATTGTTAGTCTTTAGGGAAGTTGCATTAAATATTTAAGTTTGATTAGTGTGTGAGCAGTAACTCTATTTGTCCAAAATAAAACTATAAAATTTGCTTTTAAAAGCTGTGAAGGAGAATGAATTTTAAAGATGTTTTTGAATATTGTTTCAGAGTGTTGGCCATTCATATTTTGCAGACATAAAGCCAAAAAAAAAAATATATGAAAGAAAGAAAAAGACCAAATCAAATTTAAAGATGAAGATGCAAGATAAAGATAAAAGAGAGAAAGAGAGAGAGAGAGAGAGGATAGCCACAAATGTAACAAAATATTATTCCTTTAACGTATTCTGCAACTGCTGGTCTCTTTAGGTAGTTTTTCGGGCAAAAAAAGAAATGGAATTATAGAAGGAGAGATTACCAACCCTATTGCCGTAACTCCTATCTCTTTTAGTCGCTTCCTACAACATGCATAGATATGAATGGTATCCTTTTTACTGCTAATAATATATGTTCGTGTGTGTGTGTGTGTGTGTGTGGACACATCCTGCATTACTTCATTCCTAAGTTCCAATTTTCTCTGCTCCTCCTTGGACGCCAGTGTGGCCATATCGTCAAATGTCTGACAATGTCTTCCGTGTTGCGCAGGAAGACTCGTGCCACAAGTTTTTGCTCTTCGTACTTTTTTTTATATGCATTCGTTTTTATTTTATGTTTTCTTTATTCATTGCATTATTTCACCACTTAACACTCGAACTAAAGACGCGTTCTGTTCAATATCGATCTAAACTGTCGATCCATGACATATTGATGATTTTACTTAGATGAAATGTATTGATGGGGCAAACTAGTATTAAATCCTATTATGTCTGGTTAGACTTGTACTCAATTAGGATTTAATCCCATACTCTGCTGTTTAGAAAGATATCCAATAGAATTAAGCGTTATTCCATAAAAAAAAATAGTCTTTTAACTAAATATTGCTTCTTCATAAATGCTGGAATCTTTGACTGAAGAACTGAAGCTACAAAAATTAATTCCAAATAGCCTAGGCTAGTTCGACAAGAGATCTTTTAATAGGACAACCCAACCTAAACTAACCTAGCCTGGCTATTTTGTCTCTAGCATTTTTGTATGCTATTTTACAATTATATCTTTGGAGCATCAGTGTTTCTGGGGGCACATCGGCTATTTCAAAGAGATTCTAAGTTGTCTAGCTCCTAATGGTGTTTCTTACAGTATCTCAAGTCTCGACTCGTTAACTGATTAACTAGGAATAAGTACTGACGTCTCTTGTACTCTAGCATGTGCAAAATGAGCATGCATATTGAGCACACAATTAGGGGTGTGGAGACAGTGAATAAACAGCACTTTTCACGTGTTGGGGTTTCGTAAAGGAGAAACATACCCTCCACCTGTTCTGTTTTATCGTGCAGAAAAATGCATAAGTTCTGCTTCTTCTTCGTCTACATCTTTTCCCACTTCTACCAGCGAAAGGGATTCCTAAAAACAATTATAATCGATTAGCAGAACTTATGCAAAAATGCGTAAGTTCTACTAACCGATTTTAATTGTTTTTAGATATCACTTTCTCTGGTAGCATTAACTGACATGCATGGACAGCTCATGATAATATGTAGAGTACGCATTTATACGTACATAACACGATTTAATATTCATCCATATTAATAAATATTGATATTGATAAATACGGATCAACGTACATTGGTTTCACCATTTTTTTTTTCAAATTAATACCGATGAGACATTTTGGAATAATTTCTCTCTCTCTCTCTCTCTCTCTCAAGGTTGAAATTCGAAAGTGACAGGTAGATCCCATTTTTTTACATGATTTAAATTTTTTTATATTTTTTTTATTCTTTTCTAAAAAGTATTTTAATGTCTTTAGCGTCTACCGGTATATTATTTTTTATTTTCTCAAAGTATCTTTATTTTTTCTCTCATAAAAATGAGCATTTATTATTTGTACTTCCATTTTTTCTGAAATTAATTTGAATTTTATAATTCTCTGAAATTTAAAGTTTTTTTAATTTTTTTTCTCCAGTTTTCTGCATTTTCTAACTAGTTGAGAGCATACGCGAAGATCGATGATAACCCGAGATCTTAGTCTACATATAAATTACTACTTCTGACTCCAGACTCTCTTACACTCCCTCCCTCCCTCCAGAATACCCTCCATTCCCTCTGTGCTACACTCCTCCTTCTCCCTCCTTCCAGACAACCCTGCTCTGTCTCCCTCTTCCAGAATGCTTTCCAATCTCCCACTCCCTCCAGACTACCCTCATCTCCACCTTCCCTCCATACTTCAATTCTTTCTCCCTCTCCAGAATGCCCTTCCCTTTCTCCCTCTTTTTTTCCTTCATGCCAGACTTCCCATCTCTTTCTCTTCCTCCCTCCAGACTACCGTCCTCTTTCTCCCCCTTCCTTCCTCCAGACTACCGTCCTCTTTCTCCCCCTTCCTCCCTCCAGACTACCATCCTCTTTCTCCCCCTTCCTCCCTCCAGACTACCGTCCTCTTTCTCCCCCTTCCTCCCTCCAGACTTCCCATCTCTTTCTCCCCCTTCCTCCCTCCAGACTACCGTCCTCTTTCTCCCCCTTCCTCCCTCCAGACTACCGTCCTCTTTCTCCCCCTTCCTCCCTCCAGACTACCGTCCTCTTTCTCCCCCTTCCTCCCTCCAGACTACCGTCCTCTTTCTCCCCCTTCCTCCCTCCAGACTACCGTCCTCTTTCTCCATGCCTCCAGACTACCGTCCTCTTTCTCCCCCTTCCTCCCTCCAGACTACCGTCCTCTTTCTCCCCCTTCCTCCCTCCAGGCTACCGTCCTCTTTCTCCATACCTCCAAACTGTCCTTAGAGTTTTTTCCCACTCTCGTCTTCTGTACTCAAATTAACTTTCTTCCACTGACTCCAGACGGCTTTTCTTTTCTCTCTTCCTCTAGATTGGTCTCCTCTTAGTCCATCTCTTTAAGCTTCCGTCTTCTTTTTAATCCTTTTTCCAGAAAATCTTTCTCTTCCTCCCTCCAGACTTCCCTTCCTCCATACTTCACTCCTCTTCTACTTGCTCTGAGACCACCATTCTATCCCTCCCTATCCCTCCTTGGACCCTCATCTATCCCTCTTCTATCCCTCCTTGGACCCTCCTCTCTCACTTCTTTCTCAACTTTTCTCGTCTCTCGTTTGCTTCAGTAACTCTCCATTTTATTTCTATTCGTGTTTTTTTTTTACATTAATCATAATCATGAAGCGATCTGTAATCTCGTAGCTATGGTCATACCTCTCTGCACATCCATAACACTGCAGTAACATTATGAAAATGCCGCCGAGAATGCCTCGAAATTTTACTATTTTAATGGTGGTGTTGGTGGTTAGAGAGAGAGAGAGAGAGACAGACAGACAGACAGGCAGATAGACAAAAAGACAGAGTATATTATTGTACTTCTTTCTTTTTTGTAAAAATGTTTAGAAATTAAAAGATATTTAAATAGTAAGACAAAGCGAAAATAAAAGGGCTCTGATAGATTGAAATAAGATATGAACATTGTTTAATATTTTTTTTCTCCTTTTCGTAAGTAGTATAACGGCAAAAAGAAAATAAAAAATGAAGCATTTAGTTCATTAAACACTCTCCAACTTAGGTATGAGTTTTCCTCCTATGCAACTCCAGAATTTAGGAGTGACAGCAATCAAAATGAGTAATTTCCGAAACAGCAGTGGAAAAAATTACTACTACTACTACTACTACTAAAAAAAAAAAAAAAAAAAAAAAAAAATCTCTGACATACTCATTCATAATTGCCCATATAAACTAGCAGTATATTGTTATTGCAAATTCTAGTTTGGGATATATGATTCATTTCTTCCATTATTTAAATATGGGGTATAAAAATGACGAGAATGAAGCAAAATGTGTATCTCAAAACATCATATGTAATCATATTTTTTCTTGCAATATATATATATATATATATATATATATATATATATATATATATATATATATATATATATATATGTGTGTGTGTGTGTGTGTGTGTGTGTGTTTGTGTGTGTGTGTGTTTGTATGTATGCATGTATGTATGTTTGTTTGGATATTCATAGATCAGACGTCTGCTTCTATGGAAAATGAATAAACGAAGTCTCGAGTGTTACAGACAATTATAGTTCATCTTCAGAAGAAGTAATGATCATTTCCTGTATGCGAAAGGACACTTCAGGTCCTCACTACCGACATTATTTTATATTTGCCTTTATGCCTACACGTGACCGTCCGTAATGGTAGTACTTACCTGTCTTTAATTGCTCTAAGACTAACATATGCAGAAAAAATACGTGAAAATTGTTCGATCTCTCTCTCTCTCTCTCTCTCTCTCTCTCTCTCTCTCTCTCTCTCTCTCTCTCTCTCTCTCTCTCTCTCTCTCTCTCTATCTATCTATCTATTTATATATTTATCTATTTATCTATCTATCTATTTATCTATATTTATCTATTTATTTATCTATCTATCTATCTATCTATCCATCCATTTATCTATCTATCTATCTATCTGTTTTGTCATGCACATACACATACACACACGCACAAACACACACACATGCATACAATTCTTGTGGCTTTTTGACCCTTCTAAGTTTGTGATTCATTGTTAGATTGACTACCTGATGACAAGATAAATTAAATTAATTACCTTCAAGATTGAGAGATAAAGTTTACAAGACGGTAGTAAGATCCGATATGATGTATGGCCTGGAGATGATACACACTCAAAAAAACAGGAGTCAGAGCTTGAGGTGGCAGAGTTGAAGATACGTCGGTATTCTTTGGGTAAGACAAGAATGGAGAGGATAAAGCCTGAGTACATTAGAGGGCCAGCACAGGTATGACGGCATAAGCACTTGGTAAGAGAGGCGAGACTGAGATGGTTTGGGCATGTGCCGAGGAAGGATGAGGAGTATGTTGGGATAAGACTGCTGAGGATGGAGCTTCCAGGCAGGAAGTGGAGAGGTAGACCAAAGAGGAGATTTTTGGATGTGCTAAAAGAGCGGATGAGGGTGTGTGGGTTTGATAGAGGAGGATGCAGGCGAGAGGGCGACGGGAGAAGCCGAAAGATTTGGTGGTAATTCGATGATGAATGTGGACTTGGGACAATATACGTGCGTATGCTCCACACTTCTTAAGATGCTTTCAGGTGACACCTGCATCTTAAAAACTTTGTCTGATTGTTGTTGTTGTTGTTGTTGTTCCGGTTTTACGTCACGGACTCCCTTTTCTACCAAAGGCTAGGACGTTTGCCTTCATGCGCAGGACTTGTTTTGGAAGATCTAATCGTTACCCTGAGTGCATGCCCTCGCTAACCTCACTTTGGCTGATATATTTCCTCTATATTTATGCAAGTGCAGAAATAACATGATCACTTTCGGAAATTAACTAGAGATATAAAAATATATTGTAGAAATGCTGTGTTCTGATAGAGTGCTGAGAGAGAGAGAGAGAGAGAGGAGAGAGAGAGAGAGAGGAGAGAGAGAGAGAGAGAGAGAGAGAGAGAGTATAAAGTAAATACAAGTACAAAAGGATGCACAGTATGTCCTTATGTGCTTAGTGTTCATTTAATGTTATAATTATTAGCTGCCTCTAAGGCAACTGTCTGTAAGCAATACCTTTTGAGAATGAGTCAGTCGACCCTGATCTACTAATAGCCTATGAAAATACAGGCACTGGAGATGATGAACGGCAAATAGAACGTGATGTTGCCTCGATCACATGTCAGTAGGCGTTGAAAGCATGCCTCGCTTTAATGAATAGCTACGAGATATAATTGATGTTGGTGATAAGTAACAAGGCGCCACTGAAGAACTAACTTGTTCAGAATTGATGATAGTGATGAAGTTACACGTAAATTGGAAGGTTGGAGGGCACAACTTTGCAGAACATGCCCTTCTAAGGTCACTAAAATAAAAAAATAAAAAAAAGTGTCTAAACCAGCTCGTTGAAATAAGCGTTTTGACCTGTCTACCCAAACTGGAAGGTCGTATCGAACGAATCTTAGTTATATGAAGCATTGGCAGCAAATGTGCATATGATAACTCCATACATATTGGATTCGGTTTTTCGTCACGAACTCCCTTTTCTACTAAGGGCTTGGACGGTTGCCTTCTTGCGAAGGACTTGTTTTGGCAGATGTAATTGTTACCCTGAGTGTATGCCTTACTAAACTCAGTCCGTGACGGGGTGCTACCCCTCGACCTGCCGCCTCAGAGTCGCAGACGCTACCATTTTGCCACGGAGACTACTATAACTCCATACATATTATGTATGCTTATTTTTACTAACACTATAGTATTAGATCCAACCCTCCCATCTCTTTCATAAGACCGTCCTCTTTATGCTTTGTAGACGTGTTGGGAAACATTATATACCTGTTAACTCGGTCTCCTGTTGAGTACGTATATTTTGACAGTGCGATTTTAATGGATGTCTTGGCCTTCTGTACCACCCATGTTTTTTTATTTCTTTCACCATGCCTTTACTTAGTGGCTCCCTGCTAGCATATCCTATCCATCATGCAACCTTTTCCTCACCCAGCTCTTAACCCTACAGGTAGAAGTTTGTATCACCCGCCAGCAAACATACAACACTGATGTATATCATCGTTGTTGGAGCTGCATCGGCCATCACTCTCTATGGTTATCTGCATAAGAAGTGTCTGGTAAAAGCTAGCCCACCCATGCACTGCATAAATATGACGCAGGGTCCTCAGGTCCAGTCTTAGAATTTTTTTTATATTAGTCTTGGAGTCTACATTGCTTTTATGGTACATTTTATTTATGATATATTAAAGAAAATGAGTATTTTACATATCTAGAATGGAAATAGCATTGCTTCTCTTGTTGAAATTATAAACTGCCTGAGGGAGAAATGAACTTATTTTGAGAGTTTGCAAATTATACGTGAAGAGATTATACATCAGTATCTTATGCTAAATTTCTTGCTAGTGGCTCAGCTAAGAGTAAATGTGCTTAATAGTTACTCAGATCTAACCAGAGAATTTTGCAAGTAAATTCTAGAAGA
>JAXCGZ010006382.1:17500-30000 GCA_037179515.1 Halocaridina rubra | reverse complement strand
ATGGATGGTGTGAGAGCGGAGATGTTGAAAGAAAGGGGTGTGACTGCATTGGAATGGTTAGTGAGAGTGTTTAATATATGCTTTATGTTGTCATTGGTGCCAGTGGAATGGGTGATTGCCTGTATAGTGCCCATATACAAAGGTAAGGGAGATGTGTATGAATGCAGTAGTTTTAGGGGTATAAGTTTGTTGAGTGTGGTAGGAAAAGTGTATGGTAGGATACTGGTTAATAGGATTAGGGATAAGACAGAATATGTGATCGCGGAAGTGCAGAGTGGTTTTAGGAGAGGTAGAGGTTGTATAGATCAGATTTTTATAGTTAGGCAGTTATGTGAGAAATAGTTAGTAAAGGGTAAGGATGTGTATTTTGCATTTTTGGATCTGGAGAAAGCATATGATTGACTTGATAGAGAGGCTATGTGGAATGTTTTGAGATTATATGGAATTAATGGTAAATTGTTGCATGCAGTGAAGAGTTTGTATAAGGGCAGTAGAGCTTGTGTTAGGGTAGGGAATGAAGTGAGTAAGTGGTTTCCAGTGAGTGTGGGCCTGAGGCAGGGATGTGTGATGTCACCATGGCTGTTCAATTTGTATATTGATGGAGTTGTAAAAGAGGTGAATGAGCGAGTGCGTGGTCAAGGTTTGAGAATGGTAGATGGGGATGATAACGAGTGGGAGCTGAATCAGTTGCTGTTTGCAGATGATACTATGGTAGTGGAAGATTCAGAGGAAAAGCTGTGTCAGTTAGTATCAGAATTTGGAATGGTGTGTGAGAGAAGGAAGTTGCGAGTGAATGTGGGAAAGAGTAAGGTTATGAGGTGTACAAGAAATGAGGATGGTGCTGGATTGAATGTTATGTTGCATGGAGAGATATTTGAGGAGGTTAATCATTTTAAGTATTTATTCTCGGTTATAGCTGCTAATGGTGGAGTGGAAGCAGATGTGTGTCTAAGAGTGAATGAAGGATGTAAAGTGTCGGGTGCATTGAAAGGAGTGATGAAGAATAGAGGTTTGGAGAATAAGGTTAAGAAAGTTTTTTATGAGAAAGTGGTTGTGCCAACTGTGATGTATGGATCAGAGTTATGGGGCATGAAAGTAAGTGAGAGACGGAAACTAAATGTGTTTCAGATGAAATGCCTGAGGAGTATGATTGGTGTATCTTGATTGAATAGAGTTAGGAATGAAGTGGTGAGAGCAAGAACGGGTGTGAGGAGAGAAATTGCAGCTAGAGTAAATATGAATGTTCTGAGATGGTTTGGCCATGTGGAAAGGATGGATGATGAAAGGCTGCTGAAAAAGGTGATGAATGCGAGAGTTGATGGGAGAAATGCTATAGGGAGGCCTAGGTTTGGATGGATGGATGGGGTAAGGAGAGCCCTGAATGATAGGAGGATGTATATGAGGTAAGCAAGCGAGCGTGCTTGGAATAGGAATGAGTGGCGAAGCGATTGTGACGCACCTTTGAAGGGCATCTGCTGTTACCACGGGACTGCATCTTACAGAGGTCGCCCTGTGGTAAGGGCAATAGGAGGAGTTGGCAGTTGTGAAGTCACACAGGTTGTGGATGAGCCGGGAGAATGGGCTGTGGCACTCCAGCAGTGCCATCTGAACGGTCGCTAGCTCCCTCGTCACTGCCCATGTAGCAAAGTAATCCACTTATTGTTTTCCTTTCTTGATGTCGGCTACCCCCCAATTAAAGGGGGAAACAGCCAAGGTAGATAAAATAGTGTATACAAAATGCATTAAGCATGAGTATTGTAAGCGACAGTGTGTGTATGTGTGTATGTGTGTGTGTGTGTGTGGTGATGTGCAGTAGTAACAACATTGTCTTTTTTATACACATTTCGTTAGAAGCACAGGCCTCCAGCTACAAGAGCTTGTGAGGAACATTGCCCTGCATTCGCCATTCTACCTTATCAACAATGTTTTCTTGTGCACATACCTCACCAAACACTACTTACTGCAACCACTGCTCTGCAGCGACTACAAATCAGCAACGTTGCCTCCCATCAACAATATCTTGTCAGGAACACTGCCTTCCACTAACCACACCTCCATATCAACAAAGTTCTCCAACAACATGCATTTTACCTGAACATTGCCTATTGAAACCACGTCTCTGCTAGGAATCTGCTTCTTATCCAAAATTTATTTTGCAAGAGGTTTCCCTGAACAAGCTCTTTGCGTGTTTTTATTTTAACAAGATTAATATCAGTTATGCGTTTTCAGTGGGTAATAATCTGACAGGAGGTTTCTTGCTAGATTTTTTCCAAGTCATATCTTTATAATTGGAAATTATTTTTGTTCATTTTTGGGGGATATAGCTTCACAAAAGGTAACCAGCGGTAAAATTTCCATATTTTATATAGTATACTGATGAAGACGTATAAAACAAATAAATAAAGCATAGCCTCCCACGAGACTCGTCGTCATGAATTATTATTTCTTTATGTTTCTATTAGTTATTCCATTATGTAATATATATTGCCATTGCTCTAATTACGCTTTCATTATCTAAAACTTAAAAAAAATAAATTAAAGACTGTTATTTGGTAATACTGATGTGGGGCTATATCACGATGCACGAATTTCACTTATATGCTGGCCGAAAAAATCCATCAGGTTGTGAATACTTCACAAAACTTTAAAAAAAAAAGTTATAGGAGTGAACAATTCCTTATATATATATATATATATATATATATATATATATATATATATATATATATATATATATATATATATATATATATATATATATATATATATATATATATATATGTATATATATATATATATATATATATATATATATATATATATATATATATATATATATATATATATATATATATATATATATATATATATATATATATATATATATATATATATATATATATATATATATATATATATATATATATATATATATATATATATATATATATATATATATATATATATATATATATATATATATATATATATATATATATATATATATATATATATATATATATATATATATATATATATATATATATATATATATATATATATATATATATATATATATATATATATATATATATATATATATATATATATATATATATATATATATATATATATATATATATATATATATATATATATATATATATATATATATATATATATATATATATATATATATATATATATATATATATATATATATATATATATATATATATATATATATATATATATATATATATATATATATATATATATATATATATATATATATATATATATATATATATATATATATATATATATATATATATATATATATATATATATATATATATATATATATATATATATATATATATATATATATATATATATATATATATATATATATATGAATCATTTTTTTTACCCCGACCGGGACTCGAACCTAGGACTTATGATCACTAAGTCAAGGCGCTACCACTACACCACAGAAGGTTAAAAGGAATCCAACCTTATAGCTTATATCTGCTATACTTAGGAATGAACGCATTCTAACTGAATGCCACTATGTTCATATTACAGATTCCCCAACCTCACTCGTGGCTTCATTTTAGCATTTAATTCAATTCCCAATCTAATTCGGGCATTACAATAACCAAATAAGCACATTACATATGTGAAAACATGAATCATTTTTTTACCCCGACCGGGACTCGAACCTAGGACTTATGATCACTAAGTTAAGGCGCTACCACTACACCACAGAAGGTTAAAAGGAATCCAACCTTATAGCTTATATCTGCTATACTTAGGAATGAACGCATTCTAACTGAATGCCACTATGTTCATATTACAGATTCCCAAACCTCAATCGTGGCTTCATTTTAGCATTTAATTCAATTCCCAATCTAATTCGGGCATTACAATAACCAAATAAGCACATTACATATGTGAAAACATGAATCATTTTTTTACCCCGACCGGGACTCGAACCTAGGACTTATGATCACTAAGTCAAGGCGCTACCACTACACCACAGAAGGTTAAAAGGAATCCAACCTTATAGCTTATATCTGCTATACTTAGGAATGAACGCATTCTAACTGAATGCCACTATGTTCATATTACAGATTCCCCAACCTCACTCGTGGCTTCATTTTAGCATTTAATTCAATTCCCAATCTCATTCGGGCCATGAAATAATCAAATAAGCACATTACATATGTGAAAACATGAATCATTTTTTTACCCCGACCGGGACTCGAACCTAGGACTTATGATCACTAAGTCAAGGCGCTACCACTACACCACAGAAGGTTAAAAGGAATCCAACCTTATAGCTTATATCTGCTATACTTAGGAATGAACGCATTCTAACTGAATGCCACTATGTTCATATTACAGATTCCCCAACCTCACTCGTGGCTTCATTTTAGCATTTAATTCAATTCCCAATCTCATTCGGGCCATGAAATAACCAAATAAGCACATTACATATGTGAAAACATGAATCATTTTTTTACCCCGACCGGGACTCGAACCTAGGACTTATGATCACTAAGTTAAGGCGCTACCACTACACCACAGAAGGTTAAAAGGAATCCAACCTTATGAGCTGTAGTGGAGCGCCTTAACTTAGTGATCATAAGTCCTAGGTTCGAGTCCCGGTCGGGGTAAAAAAATGATTCATGTTTTCACATATGTAATGTGCTTATTTGGTTATTGTCATGGCCCGAATGAGATTGGGAATTGAATTAAATGCTAAAATGAAGCCACGAGTGAGGTTGGGGAATCTGTAATATGAACATAGTGGCATTCAGTTAGAATGCGTTCATTCCTAAGTATAGCAGATATAAGCTATAAGGTTGGATTCCTTTTAACCTTCTGTGGTGTAGTGGTAGCGCCTTGACTTAGTGATCATAAGTCCTAGGTTCGAGTCCCGGTCGGGGTAAAAAAATGATTCATGTTTTCACATATGTAATGTGCTTATTTGGTTATTGTCATGGCCCGAATTAGATTGGGAATTGAATTAAATGCTAAAATGAAGCCACGAGTGAGGTTGGGGAATCTGTAATATGAACATAGTGGCATTCAGTTAGAATGCGTTCATTCCTAAGTATAGCAGATATAAGCTATAAGGTTGGATTCCTTTTAACCTTCTGTGGTGTAGTGGTAGCGCCTTGACTTAGTGATCATAAGTCCTAGGTTCGAGTCCCGGTCGGGGTAAAAAAAAAAAAAAAATGATTCATGTTTTCACATATGTAATGTGCTTATTTGGTTATTGTAATGCCCGAATTAGATTGGGAATTGAATTAAATGCTAAAATGAAGCCACGAGTGAGGTTGGGGAATCTGTAATATGAACATAGTGGCATTCAGTTAGAATGCGTTCATTCCTAAGTATAGCAGATATAAGCTATAAGGTTGGATTCCTTTTAACCTCCTGTGGTGTAGTGGTAGCGCCTTAACTTAGTGATCATAAGTCCTAGGTTCGAGTCCCGGTCGGGGTAAAAAAATGATTCATGTTTTCACATATGTAACGTGCTTATTTGGTTATTGTAATGCCCGAATTAGATTGGGAATTGAATTAAATGCTAAAATGAAGCCACGAGTGAGGTTGGGGAATCTGTAATATGAACATAGTGGCATTCAGTTAGAATGCGTTCATTCCTAAGTATAGCAGATATAAGCTATAAGGTTGGATTCCTTTTAACCTTCTGTGGTGTAGTGGTAGCGCCTTAACTTAGTGATCATAAGTCCTAGGTTCGAGTCCCGGTCGGGGTAAAAAAATGATTCATGTTTTCACATATGTAATGTGCTTATTTGGTTATTGTAATGCCCGAATTAGATTGGGAATTGAAT
The DNA here is from genome assembly GCA_037179515.1 of Halocaridina rubra. Classification (NCBI taxonomy): domain Eukaryota; kingdom Metazoa; phylum Arthropoda; class Malacostraca; order Decapoda; family Atyidae; genus Halocaridina; species Halocaridina rubra. The sequence goes on along the minus strand of JAXCGZ010006382.1, from coordinate 24,133 downwards.
TAAATGCTAAAATGAAGCCACGAGTGAGGTTGGGGAATCTGTAATATGAACATAGTGGCATTCAGTTAGAATGCGTTCATTCCTAAGTATAGCAGATATAAGCTATAAGGTTGGATTCCTTTTAACCTTCTGTGGTGTAGTGGTAGCGCCTTAACTTAGTGATCATAAGTCCTAGGTTCGAGTCCCGGTCGGGGTAAAAAAATGATTCATGTTTTCACATATGTAATGTGCTTATTTGGTTATTGTAATGCCCGAATTAGATTGGGAATTGAATTAAATGCTAAAATGAAGCCACGAGTGAGGTTGGGGAATCTGTAATATGAACATAGTGGCATTCAGTTAGAATGCGTTCATTCCTAAGTATAGCAGATATAAGCTATAAGGTTGGATTCCTTTTAACCTTCTGTGGTGTAGTGGTAGCGCCTTAACTTAGTGATCATAAGTCCTAGGTTCGAGTCCCGGTCGGGGTAAAAAAATGATTCATGTTTTCACATATGTAATGTGCTTATTTGGTTATTGTAATGCCCGAATTAGATTGGGAATTGAATTAAATGCTAAAATGAAGCCACGAGTGAGGTTGGGGAATCTGTAATATGAACATAGTGGCATTCAGTTAGAATGCGTTCATTCCTAAGTATAGCAGATATAAGCTATAAGGTTGGATTCCTTTTAACCTTCTGTGGTGTAGTGGTAGCGCCTTAACTTAGTGATCATAAGTCCTAGGTTCGAGTCCCTGTCGGGGTAAAAAAATGATTCATGTTTTCACATATGTAATGTGCTTATTTGGATATATATATATATATATATATATATATATATATATATATATATATATATATATATATATATATATATATATATATATATATATATATATATATATATATATATATATATATATATATATATATATATATATATGTATATATATATATATATATATATATATATATATATATATATATATATATATATATATATATATATATATATATATATATATATATATATATATATATATATATATATATATATATATATATATATATATATATATATATATATATATATATATATATATATATATATATATATATATAAATAAGTACAAACTGTTAGCATACAGCACTAAATAGTAAGGAAGCCCATCAGTGAAACAAAACTTATAAAACAATGCTATATTTCGGATCCTAACTGGATCCCTTCTCAAGCACAACTGAGACAAAATAACAAAGAAGGGGGAGACATAAACAAAAGGACTCATGAGACCTGAGGGATTAAAAAAATTTTTGATAACAGGACAGGTCTAATCCAAACGAATTATCCTCAACCAAGAAGCCGCCAAGATCATTAAACCATTAACAAAGAAAAATGTTAATCCTTAAAATGGTAAATGATCTGAAAGAAGATAGCCCCCAACATATTATTATAATTAAAAGAATATTAATCTGGTTGGGGGTTTATCTTGAGGGATAACTTCGTTGAGGCAGCGCTTCAGGAGGGCTTTATCAATTATGTCAGGGGTCCATTGCCCCCTAGATAGATTAAAATTGCCCTTCATTTCAATGAGGGAAGATTCCACAATTTTCCGTTTGAATTGACAGGTACTTTTAAATAGCATAGTGGCACCACTCCAATCAATCCGATGATTATGTTCATTGATGTGGGTAAAAATAGCTGAATTTTCTTGATTATATCTTACTGCTCTCTTGTGTTCGGTTGTAGTATGGGAAGTCCTTTGTCTCCAATTTTAGCCAATTTGTATATGGAATATTTTGAGACTGAGCTTCTGAGAGAAATCAAACCTCCCAACATGATTTGGCTGCGCTATGTTGATGACATTTTTAGTTATTGGGATGATGCTTGGGGTACCTTTAACGAATTTGTAGCACAAATAAATAGTTTAGTTCCTTCCATTAAATTTAAAGTAGAATGGGAAAATGAAAACCAAATGCCTTTCCTTGATGTCCTCATTGTTAGAGATACTTGGGGTTACAACTTTAAAGTCTATAGAAAATCCACCCACTCTGCGTCTTATGTGCACTTTTATAGTTATCATGAAGAAAAAGTAAAATTAGGTATAGCTTCGAATTTATTCCTTAGAGCCCTCCGGATTTGCAGCTCCAATTATTTAGAACATGAAATTCAAACGGTTTATTCTCAGCTTGACCAACTTTGTTATCCTCCCTTTTTCTTAGACAAAGCTCTGCAGAAAGCTAAACATGTTTTTTACAATCCTCACAGGACCCCCAAAGAGAATAATTTCAACAAAATCCTCCTTCCTTTTCACCAAAAGCTAGGCGTCATAAATGATACATTAGGTAAACAGTCCCCATTCACTTTTAACTATCCCACTACTTTAAGAAAAGAATTAGTTAACGTTAGCCAAAACAAAAAAGAAGTTAATGCAGGAGTATACCAAATAAGCTGTAATGATTGCAATAGAGTGTACATAGGACAAACAGGCCGCTCTCTATCCCAGAGAGTCTTAGAACACAAGAGAGCAGTAAGATATAATCAAGAAAATTCAGCTATTTTTACCCACATCAATGAACATAATCATCGGATTGATTGGAGTGGTGCCACTATGCTATTTAAAAGTACCTGTCAATTCAAACGGAAAATTGTGGAATCTTCCCTCATTGAAATGAAGGACAATTTTAATCTATCTAGGGGGCAATGGACCCCTGACATAATTGATAAAGCCCTCCTGAAGCGCTGCCTCAACGAAGTTATCCCTCAAGATAAACCCCCAACCAGATTAATATTCTTTTAATTATAATAATATGTTGGGGGCTATCTTCTTTCAGATCATTTACCATTTTAAGGATTAACATTTTTCTTTGTTAATGGTTTAATGATCTTGGCGGCTTCTTGGTTGAGGATAATTCGTTTGGATTAGACCTGTCCTGTTATCAAAAATTTTTTTAATCCCTCAGGTCTCATGAGTCCTTTTGTTTATGTCTCCCCCTTCTTTGTTATTTTGTCTCAGTTGTGCTTGAGAAGGGATCCAGTTAGGATCCGAAATATAGCATTGTTTTATAAGTTTTGTTTCACTGATGGGCTTCCTTACTATATATATATATATATATATATATATATATATATATATATATATATATATATATATATATATATATATATATATATATATATATATATATATATATATATATATATATATATATATATATATATATATATATATATATATATATATATATATATATATATATATATATATATATATATATATATATATATATATATATATATATATATATATATATATATATATATATATATATATATATATATATATATATATATATATATATATATATATATATATATATATATATATATATATATATATATATATATATATATATATATATATATATATATATATATATATATATATATATATATATATATATATATATATATATATATATATATATATATATATATATATATATATATATATATATATATATATATATATATATATATATATATATATATATATATATATATATATATATATATATATATATATATATATATATATATATATATATATATATATATATATATATATATATATATATATATATATATATATATATATATATATATATATATATATATATATATATATATATATATATATATATATATATATATATATATATATATATATATATATATATATATATATATATATATATATATATATATATATATATATATATATATATATATATATATATATATATATATATATATATATATATATATATATATATATATATATATATATATATATATATATATATATATATATATATATATATATATATATATATATATATATATATATATATATATATATATATATATATATATATATATATATATATATATATATATATATATATATATATATATATATATATATATATATATATATATATATATATATATATATATATATATATATATATATATATATATATATATATATATATATATATATATATATATATATATATATATATATATATATATATATATATATATATATATATATATATATATATATATATATATATATATATATATATATATATATATATATATATATATATATATATATATATATATATATATATATATATATATATATATATATATATATATATATATATATATATATATATATATATATATATATATATATACATTTATATTTATATCTAGCTGACAAAAATTATTCCCCAGAGTTCTTCAATGAGGATGATCATACATGAGTGAAATAGGACAGGAGGCCACTAGTGGATTTTGGCTTGCAGAAACGCTATTGGCGAAGTAAAATAAGCGAGTTAGATTCTAGATGTTCGTGAAGTGAGTATTAAAAAATGTCTAATACTTTAGCTATAGCAGAGGTTAGGGCAATTGCTTGGTAATTAGAAGGATTAGATAAGTTTTCTTTCTTAGGAACTGGCTGAACCAATGCTTGTTTCCAAAATGAGGGATAAAATTGGTTGAAAGAATGAGGGTAAAAAGACGTCAAGGCACAGGATCCAGATCATGTGCAAACTCTTTAAGGAACCTTGTAGAGAAAACATCTGGTCCAGATGCCTTGTTCGTCTTCAGAGAGCAAAGAACCCCTCAGAATTTGCAGGTAGAAAGTATAGGATAGGCATAGGTTTGGAGAGGGGTATGGTATGAGAGGAGGGTCAGGTGAGTTGGAATCGTTAATGGAATAGTTAGCAGAAAAATGAGAGCCAATGTGGTTTTGTCAGAGGGAGAGCAAGATACAGAACTGCCAAGACGAATGAGAGGGAGAAAGATTCAGTAACAGCAGTTTTTGGGAGTGTATTGGTTGCAGGTCTAAAGCATTTATCAGTGGAAGAAAAACTCAGGCTCTCAACTTTCTTTTTAAGAAAGGAAGCTTTACGTCTGCGAATCTGAGCAGAGTAGAGCCTTTATGTACTTCTTGAATCATTGATCATCTGGCTACAACAATAACATTGCGTTCGGAGAAAAAATAACCCGTCAGTGTGTTCATCCGCATTCATCAGTGATTTAGGATAGCCTGGAGCATTGGTGACAAAAAGGAGCACCTTGCATGGTAGCTTCTTCTTCTCATGGTATTTCTTCATTTCATTTAAAGTTGTACCAGTCGAGGAACAAAATGGCCGTAACCCAAGTACTCTTTTTGTGTTGCCAGAGAACAGGCAATTTTTTGCTTTTGCTCTTATGCATACGTTGAATTTTGGTTTGAGCATAATATCAGCTGCACAGGCACATACTATCAGAGTAACATTATCTTCACATCCTTAATTATTTCATTCAAAAAGTATCCTTTTGAATGCAGGCACGATTCTCTAAGTATCTTGAACTTCTGCAGGTTGTTATGCTTAATACAGCTATACAACCATCTCTAGCTTCACCCTAATGTATCACTCCGTTGAAATTCCTCATTGTAATGTTCATATTGACATTAGCGCCTTTTAATGCAAAATATTCTCACAAACAGCACATGCCTACTCAAATTATTCTCTAGTAACACATCTAATGAATACTCTGCCTTTGAAAACACATTACCATGAGCCTAAAACAACATTTTTACCATTGCATTCAGAAATCTATTACTTCCGAGATTTTCATTTTTTCTATTGCTTTATCATCCGGATGCTAGATTCAATTATCCCCATCTTTGATTCCTCGGCCATTTACGTTGTTACTAATCTAACTATTCCAACTAATTTGGACACTTAGAATATCTCCAACCTATTTCAGCATTTCATCACTGTCCTCACTCCTTTTATCACTTCCTATTTTGGTGGCATTTCTCACAAGAAAAAGATTAAGAGAAAAATGTGGGATGATAGCCATATGCTGCAAAATTAACAAGTATGGTGAGAATGAATGGCTCTCCTACCAGTGCCAGAAATAAGAATGCTTGCAACCCACCATCATTGTTATAACTTGGTTATCTAACACACGCCATACTAGGCACATGCCAAATTCATAAAGCGCATTGTGGTTAGCTTTAAACCTCTTCTGAATTTCTAATATATTATCTGAGTGTAAGATGTAACCCACAGTATAGAGTAATATGTAGAGTTTTTTCTTTTTATAGTGAAGAAAGGGAATCTCTTGATACTTAGTATTTGGATATCACATCAAAGAGGGCTGCATAATGAACACAAGTCTCAAATATACCCATTAACAAGTTCAGAGAAATATATAGCAATTCGATGATGCAGTGAAGACAATCATATTTATTTACCTGTTGCTTCTATGCAGAATGTGATGGTGACACTCCAGCTCATTAACGTACATACTCCATTATTAGCAATTGCACTGAAATGAAACAATGTGAATGTGTGAACGATATATAAATATATAAGAATACTGTTATAAAAATTTAATCATTTTTTGAGAAAGGAAAATAACAAGCCTGTGCTTATAGCCTAAAGGAGATGGTATATAACAATCGGATGTTGACGCACAAACTCACTAAAGAATAAACTCCATTAAAAGAGAAAAACGATCTAACTTTGAGAAGAGAGACACCATAAAATATAATAGGATGAAAACGAGAAAACTTTATAAAAT
>JAXCGZ010006382.1:0-15000 GCA_037179515.1 Halocaridina rubra | reverse complement strand
CTACAACACAGAAGGTTAAAAGGAGCCCAACCTTATAGCTTATATCTGCTATACTTAGGAATGAACGCATTCTAACTGAATGCCACTATGTTCATATTACAGATTCCCCAACTTCACTCGTGGCTTCATTTTAGCATTTAATTCAATTCCCAATTTCATTCGGGCCATGAAATTATCAAATAAGCACATTACATATGTGAAAACATGAATCATTTTTTTACCCCGACCGGGACTCGAACCTAGGACTTATGATTGCTAAGTCAAGGCGCTACCACTACACCACAGAAGGTTAAAAGGAACCCAACCTTATAGCTTATATCTGCTATACTTAGGAATGAACGCATTCTAACTGAATGCCACTATGTTCATATTACAGATTCCCCAACCTCACTCGTGGCTTCATTTTAGCATTTAATTCAATTCCCAAACTCATTCGGGTCATGAAATTATCAAATAAGCACATTACATATGTGAAAACATGAATCATTTTTTTACCCCGACCGGGACTCGAACCTTGGACTTATGATTGCTAAGTCAAGGTGCTAAAACTACACCACAGAAGGTTAAAAGGAACCCAACCTTATAGCTTATATCTGCTATTCTTAGGAATGAACGCATTCTAAGTGAATGCCACTATGTTTATATTACAGATTCCCCAACCTCACTCGTGGCTTCATTTTAGCATTTAATTCAATTCCCAATCTCATTCGGGCCATGAAATTATCAAATAAGCACATTACATATGTGAAAACATGAATCATTTTTTTTACCCCGACCTGGACTCGAACCTAGGACTTATGATTGCTAAGTCAAGGCGCTACCACTACACCACAGAAGGTTAAAAGGAACCCAACCTTATAGCTTATATCTGCTATACTTAGTTGAACGCATTCTAACTGAATGCCACTATGTTCATATTACAGATTCCCCAACCTCACTCGTGGCTTCATTTTAGCATTTAATTCAATTTCCAATCTCATTCGGGCCATGAAATTATCAAATAAGCACATTACATATGTGAAAACATGAATCATTTTTTTACCCCGACCGGGACTCGAACCTAGGACTTATGATTGCTAAGTCAAGGCGCTACCACTACACCACAGAAGGTTAAAAGGAACCCAACCTTATAGCTTATATCTGCTATGCTTAGGAATGAACGCATTCTAACTGAATGCCACTATGTTCATATTACAGATTTCAAAGCCTCACTCGTGGCTTCATTTTAGCATTTAATTCAATTCCCAATCTCATTCAGGACATGAAATTATCAAATAAGCACATTACATATGTGAATACATGAATCATTTTTTTACCCCGACCGGGACTCGAACCTAGGACTTATGATTGCTAAGTCAAGGCGCTACCACTACACCACAGAAGGTTAAAAGGAACCCAACCTTATAGCTTATATCTGCTATACTTAGGAATGAACGCATTCTAACTGAATGCCACTATGTTCATATTACAGATTCCCCAACCTCACTCGTGGCTTCATTTTAGCATTTAATTCAATTCCCAATCTCATTCGTGCCATGAAATTATCAAATAAGCACATTAAATATGTGAAAACATGAATCATTGTTTTACCCAGACCAGGGTAAATGTGCTTATTTGATAATTTCATGGCCCGAATGAGATTGGTAATTGAATTAAATGCTAAAATGAAGCCACGAGTGATGTTGGGGAATCTGTAATATGAACATAGTGGCATTCAGTTAGAATGCGTTCATTCCTAAGTATAGCAGATATAAGCTATAAGGTTGGGTTCCTTTTAACCTCCTGTGGTGTAGTGGTAGCGCCTTGACTTAGCAATCATAAGTCCTAGGTTCGAGTCCCGGTCGGGGTAAAAAAATGATTCATGTTTTCACATATGTAATGTGCTTATTTGATAATTTCATGGCCCGAATGAGATTGGGAATTGAATTAAATGCTAAAATGAAGCCACGAGTGAGGTTGGGGAATCTGTAATATGAATATAGTGGCATTCAGTTAGAATGCATTCTTTCCTAAGTATAGCAGATTTAAGCTATAAGGTTGGGTTCCTTTTAACCATCTGTGGTGTAGTGGTAGCGCCTTGACTTAGCAATCATAAGTCCTAGGTTCGAGTACCGGTCGGGGTAAAAAAATTATTCATGTTTTCACATATGTAATGTGCTTATTTGATAATTTCATGGCCGAATGATATTGGGAATTGAATTAAATGCTTAAATGAAGCCACGAGTGAGGTTGGGGAATCTGTAATATGAACATAGTGGCATTCAGTTAGAATGCGTTTATTCCTAAGTATAGCAGATATAAGCTATAAGGTTGGGTTCCTTTTAACCTTCTGTGGTGTACTGGTAGCGCCTTGACTTAGCAATCATAAGTCCTAGGTTTGAGTCCCGGTCAGGGAAAAAAAAATGATTCATGTTTTCACATATGTAATGTGCTTATTTGATAATTTCATGGCCTGAATGAGATTGGGAATTGAATTAAATGCTAAAATGAAGCCACGAGTGAGGTTGGGGAATCTGTAATATGAACATAGTGGCATTCAGTTAGAATGCGTTCATTCCTAAGTATAGCAGATATAAGCTATAAGGTTGGGTTCCTTTTAACCTTCTGTGGTGTAGTGGTAGTGCCTTGACTTAGCAATCATAAGTCCTAGGTTCGAGTCCTGGTCGGGGTAAAAAACATGAATCATGTTTTCACATATGTAATGTGCTTATTTGATAATTTCATGGCCCGAATGAGATTGGGAATTGAATTAAATGCTAAAATGAAGCCACGAGTGAGGTTGGGGAATCTGTAATATGAACATAGTGGCATTCAGTTAGAATGCGTTCATTCCTAAGTATAGCAGATATAAGCTATAAGGTTGGGTTCCTTTTAACCTTCTGTGGTGTAGTGGTAGCGCCTTGACTTAGCAATCATAAGTCCTAGGTTCGAGTCCCAGTCGGGGTAAAAAAATGATTCATGTTTTCTCATATATAATGTGCTTATTTTGATAATTTCATGGCCCGAATGAGATTGGGAATTGAATTAAATGCTAAAATGAAGCCACGAGTGAGGTTGGGGAATCTGTAATATGAACATAGTGGCATTCAGTTAGAATGCGTTCATTCCTAAGTATAGCAGATATAAGCTATAAGGTTGGGTTCCTTTTAACCTTCTGTGGTGTAGTGGTAGCGCCTTGACTTAGCAATCATAAGTCCTAGGTTCGAGTCCCGGTCGGGGTAAAAAAATGATTCATGTTTTCACATATGTAATGTGCTTATTTGAAAATTTCATGGCCCGAATGAGATTGGGAATTGAATTAAATGCTAAAATGAAGCCACGAGTGAGGTTGGGGAATCTTTAATATGAACATAGTGTCATTCAGTTAGAATGCGTTCTTTCCTAAGTATAGCAGATATAAGCTATAAGGTTGGGTTCCTTTTAACCTTCTGTGGTGTAGTGGTAGCGCCTTGACTTAGCAATCATAAGTCCTAGGTTCGAGTCCCGGTCGGGGTAAAAAAAATTATTCATGTTTTCACATATGTAATGTGCTTATTTGATAATTTCATGGCCCGAATGAGATTGGGAATTGAATTAAGTGCTAAAATGAAGCCACGAGTGAGGTTTGGGAATCTGTAATATGAATATAGTGGCATTCAGTTAGAATGCATTCTTTCCTAAGTATAGCAGATTTAAGCTATTAGGTTGGGTTCCTTTTAACCTTCTGTGGTGTAGTGGTAGTGCCTTGACTTAGCAATCATAAGTCCTAGGTTCGAGTCCCGGTCAGGGTAAAAAATGATTCATGTTTTCACATATGTAATGTGCTTATTTGATAATTTCATGGCCGAATGAGATTGGGAATTGAATTAAATGCTAAAATGAAGCCACGAGTGAGGTTGGGGAAACTGTAATATGAACATAGTGGCATTCAGTTAGAATGCGTTCATTCCTAAGTATAGCAGATATAAGCTATAAGGTTGGGTTACTTTTAACCTTCTGTGGTGTAGTGGTAGCGCCTTGACTTAGCAATCATAAGTCCTAGGTTTGAGTCCCGGTCGGGGTAAAAAAAATGATTCATGTTTACACATATGTAATGAGCTTATTTGATAATTTCATGGCCCGAATGAGATTGGGAATTGAATTAAATGCTGAAATGAAGCCACGAGTGAGGTTGGGGAATCTGTAATATGAACTTAGTGGCATTCAGTTAGAATGCGTTCATTCCTAAGTATAGCAGATATAAGCTATAAGGTTGGGTTCCTTTTAACCTTCTGTGGTGTAGTGGTAGCGCCTTGACTTAGCAATCATAAGTCCTAGGTTCGAGTCCCGGTCGGGGTAAAAAAATGATTCATGTTTTCTCATATGTAATGTGCTTATTTGCTAATTTCATGGCCCGAATGAGATTGGGAATTGAATTAAGTGCTAAAATGAAGCCACGAGTGAGGTTGGGGAATCTGTAATATGAACATAGTGGCATTCAGTTAGAATGCGTTCATTCCTAAGTATAGCAGATATAAGCTATAAGGTTGGGTTCCTTTTAACCTTCTGTGGTGTAGTGGTAGCGCCTTGACTTAGCAATCATAAGTCCTAGGTTCGAGTCCCGGTCGGGGTAAAAAAAATGATTCATGTTTTCACATATGTAATGTGCTTATTTGATAATTTCATGGCCCGAATGAGATTGGGAATTGAATTAAGTGCTAAAATGAAGCCACGAGTGAGGTTGGGGAATCTGTAATATGAACATAGTGGCATTCAGTTAGAATGCGTTTATTCCTAAGTATAGCAGATATAAGCTATAAGGTTGGGTTCCCTTTAACCTTCTGTGGTGTAGTGGTAGCGCCTTGACTTAGCAATCATAAGTCCTAGGTTTGAGTCCCGGTCAGGGGAAAAAAAATGATTCATGTTTTCACATATGTAATGTGCTTATTTGATAATTTCATGGCCTGAATGAGATTGGGAATTGAATTAAATGCTAAAATGAAGCCACGAGTGAGGTTGGGGAATCTGTAATATGAACATAGTGGCATTCAGTTAGAATGCGTTCATTCCTAAGTATAGCAGATATAAGCTATAAGGTTGGGTTCCTTTTAACCTTCTGTGGTGTAGTGGTAGTGCCTTGACTTAGCAATCATAAGTCCTAGGTTCGAGTCCTGGTCGGGGTAAAAAACATGATTCATGTTTTCACATATGTAATGTGCTTATTTGATAATTTCATGGCCCGAATGAGATTGGGAATTGAATTAAATGCTAAAATGAAGCCACGAGTGAGGTTGGGGAATCTGTAATATGAACATAGTGGCATTCAGTTAGAATGCGTTCATTCCTAAGTATAGCAGATATAAGCTATAAGGTTGGGTTCCTTTTAACCTTCTGTGGTGTAGTGGTAGCGCCTTGACTTAGCAATCATAAGTCCTAGGTTCGAGTCCCAATCGGGGTAAAAAAATGATTCATGTTTTCTCATATGTAATGTGCTTATTTTGATAATTTCATGGCCCGAATGAGATTGGGAATTTAATTAAATGCTAAAATGAAGCCACGAGTGAGGTTGGGGAATCTGTAATATGAACATAGTGGCATTCAGTTAGAATGCGTTCATTCCTAAGTATAGCAGATATAAGCTATAAGGTTGGGTTCCTTTTAACCTTCTGTGGTGTAGTGGTAGCGCCTTGACTTAGCAATCATAAGTCCTAGGTTCGAGTCCCGGTCGGGGTAAAAAAATGATTCATGTTTTCACATATGTAATGTGCTTATTTGATAATTTCATGGCCCGAATGAGATTGGGAATTGAATTAAATGCTAAAATGAAGCCACGAGTGAGGTTGGGGAATCTTTAATATGAACATAGTGTCATTCAGTTAGAATGCGTTCTTTCCTAAGTATAGCAGATATAAGCTATAAGGTTGGGTTCCTTTTAACCTTCTGTGGTGTAGTGGTAGCGCCTTGACTTAGCAATCATAAGTCCTAGGTTCGAGTCCCGGTCGGGGTAAAAAAAATTATTCATGTTTTCACATATGTAATGTGCTTATTTGATAATTTCATGGCCCGAATGAGATTGGGAATTGAATTAAGTGCTAAAATGAAGCCACGAGTGAGGTTGGGGAATCTGTAATATGATTATAGTGGCATTCAGTGAGAATGCATTCTTTCCTAAGTATAGCAGATTTAAGCTATTAGGTTGGGTTCCTTTTAACCTTCTGTGGTGTAGTGGTAGTGCCTTGACTTAGCAATCATAAGTCCTAGGTTCGAGTCCCGGTCAGGGTAAAAAAATGATTCATGTTTTCACATATGTAATGTGCTTATTTGATAATTTCATGGCCCGAATGAGATTGGGAATTGAATTAAATGCTAAAATGAAGCGACGAGTGAGGTTGGGGAATCTGTAATATGAACATAGTGGCATTCAGTTAGAATGCGTTCATTCCTAAGTATAGCAGATCTAAGCTATAAGGTTGGGTTCCTTTTAACCTTCTGTGGTGTAGTGGTAGCGCCTTGACTTAGCAATCATAAGTCCTAGGTTCGAGTCCCGGTCGGGGTAAAAAAATGAATCATGTTTTCACATATGTAATGTGCTTATTTGATAATTTCATGGCCCGAATGAGATTGGGAATTGAATTAAATGCTAAAATGAAGCGACGAGTGAGGTTGGGGAATCTGTAATATGAACATAGTGGCATTCAGTTAGAATGCGTTCATTCCTAAGTATAGCAGATATAAGCTATAAGGTTGGGCTCCTTTTAACCTTCTGTGGTGTAGTGGTAGTGCCTTGACTTAGCAATCATAAGTCCTAGGTTCGAGTCCCAGTCGGGGTAAAAAAAATGATTCATGTTTTCACATATGTAATGTGCTTATTTGATCATTTCATGGCCCGAATGAGATTGGGAATTGAATTAAATGCTAAAATGAAGCCACGAGTGAGGTTGGGGAATCTGTAATATGAACATAGTGGCATTCAGTTAGAATGCGTTCATTCCTAAGTATAGCAGATATAAGCTATAAGGTTGGGTTCCTTTTAACCTTCTGTGGTGTAGTGGTAGCGCCTTGACTTAGCAATCATAAGTCCTAGGTTCAAGTCCCAGTCGGGGTAAAAAAATGATTCATGTTTTCTCATATGTAATGTGCTTATTTTGATAATTTCATGGCCCGAATGAGATTGGGAATTGAATTAAATGCTAAAATGAAGCCACGAGTGAGGTTGGGGAATCTGTAATATGAACATAGTGGCATTCAGTTAGAATGCGTTCATTCCTAAGTATAGCAGTTATAAGCTATAAGGTTGGGTTCTTTTTAACCTTCTGTGGTGTAGTGGTAGCGCCTTGACTTAGCAATCATAAGTCCTAGGTTCGAGTCCCGGTCGGGGTAGAAAAATGATTCATGTTTTCACATATGTAATGTGCTTATTTGATAATTTCATGGCCCGAATGAGATTGGGAATTGAATTAAGTGCTAAAATGAAGCCACGAGTGAGGTTGGGGAATCTGTAATATGAACATAGTGGCATTCAGTTAGAATGCGTTCATTCCTAAGTATAGCAGATATAAGCTATAAGGTTGGGTTCCTTTTAACCTTCTGTGGTGTAGTGGTAGCGCCTTGACTTAGCAATCATAAGTCCTAGGTTCGAGTCCCGGTCGGGGTAAAAAAAATGATTCATGTTTTCACATATGTAATGTGCTTATTTGATAATTTCATGGCCCGAATGAGATTGGGAATTGAATTAAGTGCTAAAATGAAGCCACGAGTGAGGTTGGGGAATCTGTAATATGAACATAGTGGCATTCAGTTAGAATGCATTCATTCCTAAGTATAGCAGATATAGGCTATAAGGTTGGGTTCCCTTTGACCTTCTGTGGTGTAGTGGTAGCGCCTTGACTTAGCAATCATAAGTCCTAGGTTCGAGTCCCGGTCGGGGTAAAAAAATGATTCATGTTTTCACATATGTAATGTGCTTATTTGAAAATTTCATGGCCCGAATGAGATTGGGAATTGAATTAAATGCTAAAATGAAGCCACGAGTGAGGTTGGGGAATCTTTAATATGAACATAGTGTCATTCAGTTAGAATGCGTTCTTTCCTAAGTATAGCAGATATAAGCTATAAGGTTGGGTTCCTTTTAACCTTCTGTGGTGTAGTGGTAGCGCCTTGACTTAGCAATCATAAGTCCTAGGTTCGAGTCCCGGTCGGGGTAAAAAAAATTATTCATGTTTTCACATATGTAATGTGCTTATTTGATAATTTCATGGCCCGAATGAGATTGGGAATTGAATTAAGTGCTAAAATGAAGCCACGAGTGAGGTTTGGGAATCTGTAATATGAATATAGTGGCATTCAGTTAGAATGCATTCTTTCCTAAGTATAGCAGATTTAAGCTATTAGGTTGGGTTCCTTTTAACCTTCTGTGGTGTAGTGGTAGTGCCTTGACTTAGCAATCATAAGTCCTAGGTTCGAGTCCTGGTCAGGGTAAAAAATGATTCATGTTTTCACATATGTAATGTGCTTATTTGATAATTTCATGGCCGAATGAGATTGGGAATTGAATTAAATGCTAAAATGAAGCCACGAGTGAGGTTGGGGAAACTGTAATATGAACATAGTGGCATTCAGTTAGAATGCGTTCATTCCTAAGTATAGCAGATATAAGCTATAAGGTTGGGTTACTTTTAACCTTCTGTGGTGTAGTGGTAGCGCCTTGACTTAGCAATCATAAGTCCTAGGTTTGAGTCCCGGTCGGGGTAAAAAAAATGATTCATGTTTACACATATGTAATGAGCTTATTTGATAATTTCATGGCCCGAATGAGATTGGGAATTGAATTAAATGCTGAAATGAAGCCACGAGTGAGGTTGGGGAATCTGTAATATGAACTTAGTGGCATTCAGTTAGAATGCGTTCATTCCTAAGTATAGCAGATATAAGCTATAAGGTTGGGTTCCTTTTAACCTTCTGTGGTGTAGTGGTAGCGCCTTGACTTAGCAATCATAAGTCCTAGGTTCGAGTCCCGGTCGGGGTAAAAAAATGATTCATGTTTTCTCATATGTAATGTGCTTATTTGCTAATTTCATGGCCCGAATGAGATTGGGAATTGAATTAAGTGCTAAAATGAAGCCACGAGTGAGGTTGGGGAATCTGTAATATGAACATAGTGGCATTCAGTTAGAATGCGTTCATTCCTAAGTATAGCAGATATAAGCTATAAGGTTGGGTTCCTTTTAACCTTCTGTGGTGTAGTGGTAGCGCCTTGACTTAGCAATCATAAGTCCTAGGTTCGAGTCCCGGTCGGGGTAAAAAAAATGATTCATGTTTTCACATATGTAATGTGCTTATTTGATAATTTCATGGCCCGAATGAGATTGGGAATTGAATTAAGTGCTAAAATGAAGCCACGAGTGAGGTTGGGGAATCTGTAATATGAACATAGTGGCATTCAGTTAGAATGCGTTTATTCCTAAGTATAGCAGATATAAGCTATAAGGTTGGGTTCCCTTTAACCTTCTGTGGTGTAGTGGTAGCGCCTTGACTTAGCAATCATAAGTCCTAGGTTTGAGTCCCGGTCAGGGGAAAAAAAATGATTCATGTTTTCACATATGTAATGTGCTTATTTGATAATTTCATGGCCTGAATGAGATTGGGAATTGAATTAAATGCTAAAATGAAGCCACGAGTGAGGTTGGGGAATCTGTAATATGAACATAGTGGCATTCAGTTAGAATGCGTTCATTCCTAAGTATAGCAGATATAAGCTATAAGGTTGGGTTCCTTTTAACCTTCTGTGGTGTAGTGGTAGTGCCTTGACTTAGCAATCATAAGTCCTAGGTTCGAGTCCTGGTCGGGGTAAAAAACATGATTCATGTTTTCACATATGTAATGTGCTTATTTGATAATTTCATGGCCCGAATGAGATTGGGAATTGAATTAAATGCTAAAATGAAGCCACGAGTGAGGTTGGGGAATCTGTAATATGAACATAGTGGCATTCAGTTAGAATGCGTTCATTCCTAAGTATAGCAGATATAAGCTATAAGGTTGGGTTCCTTTTAACCTTCTGTGGTGTAGTGGTAGCGCCTTGACTTAGCAATCATAAGTCCTAGGTTCGAGTCCCAATCGGGGTAAAAAAATGATTCATGTTTTCTCATATGTAATGTGCTTATTTTGATAATTTCATGGCCCGAATGAGATTGGGAATTTAATTAAATGCTAAAATGAAGCCACGAGTGAGGTTGGGGAATCTGTAATATGAACATAGTGGCATTCAGTTAGAATGCGTTCATTCCTAAGTATAGCAGATATAAGCTATAAGGTTGGGTTCCTTTTAACCTTCTGTGGTGTAGTGGTAGCGCCTTGACTTAGCAATCATAAGTCCTAGGTTCGAGTCCCGGTCGGGGTAAAAAAATGATTCATGTTTTCACATATGTAATGTGCTTATTTGATAATTTCATGGCCCGAATGAGATTGGGAATTGAATTAAATGCTAAAATGAAGCCACGAGTGAGGTTGGGGAATCTTTAATATGAACATAGTGTCATTCAGTTAGAATGCGTTCTTTCCTAAGTATAGCAGATATAAGCTATAAGGTTGGGTTCCTTTTAACCTTCTGTGGTGTAGTGGTAGCGCCTTGACTTAGCAATCATAAGTCCTAGGTTCGAGTCCCGGTCGGGGTAAAAAAAATTATTCATGTTTTCACATATGTAATGTGCTTATTTGATAATTTCATGGCCCGAATGAGATTGGGAATTGAATTAAGTGCTAAAATGAAGCCACGAGTGAGGTTGGGGAATCTGTAATATGATTATAGTGGCATTCAGTGAGAATGCATTCTTTCCTAAGTATAGCAGATTTAAGCTATTAGGTTGGGTTCCTTTTAACCTTCTGTGGTGTAGTGGTAGTGCCTTGACTTAGCAATCATAAGTCCTAGGTTCGAGTCCCGGTCAGGGTAAAAAAATGATTCATGTTTTCACATATGTAATGTGCTTATTTGATAATTTCATGGCCCGAATGAGATTGGGAATTGAATTAAATGCTAAAATGAAGCGACGAGTGAGGTTGGGGAATCTGTAATATGAACATAGTGGCATTCAGTTAGAATGCGTTCATTCCTAAGTATAGCAGATCTAAGCTATAAGGTTGGGTTCCTTTTAACCTTCTGTGGTGTAGTGGTAGCGCCTTGACTTAGCAATCATAAGTCCTAGGTTCGAGTCCCGGTCGGGGTAAAAAAATGAATCATGTTTTCACATATGTAATGTGCTTATTTGATAATTTCATGGCCCGAATGAGATTGGGAATTGAATTAAATGCTAAAATGAAGCGACGAGTGAGGTTGGGGAATCTGTAATATGAACATAGTGGCATTCAGTTAGAATGCGTTCATTCCTAAGTATAGCAGATATAAGCTATAAGGTTGGGCTCCTTTTAACCTTCTGTGGTGTAGTGGTAGTGCCTTGACTTAGCAATCATAAGTCCTAGGTTCGAGTCCCAGTCGGGGTAAAAAAAATGATTCATGTTTTCACATATGTAATGTGCTTATTTGATCATTTCATGGCCCGAATGAGATTGGGAATTGAATTAAATGCTAAAATGAAGCCACGAGTGAGGTTGGGGAATCTGTAATATGAACATAGTGGCATTCAGTTAGAATGCGTTCATTCCTAAGTATAGCAGATATAAGCTATAAGGTTGGGTTCCTTTTAACCTTCTGTGGTGTAGTGGTAGCGCCTTGACTTAGCAATCATAAGTCCTAGGTTCGAGTCCCAGTCGGGGTAAAAAAATGATTCATGTTTTCTCATATGTAATGTGCTTATTTTGATAATTTCATGGCCCGAATGAGATTGGGAATTGAATTAAATGCTAAAATGAAGCCACGAGTGAGGTTGGGGAATCTGTAATATGAACATAGTGGCATTCAGTTAGAATGCGTTCATTCCTAAGTATAGCAGTTATAAGCTATAAGGTTGGGTTCCTTTTAACCTTCTGTGGTGTAGTGGTAGCGCCTTGACTTAGCAATCATAAGTCCTAGGTTCGAGTCCCGGTCGGGGTAGAAAAATGATTCATGTTTTCACATATGTAATGTGCTTATTTGATAATTTCATGGCCCGAATGAGATTGGGAATTGAATTAAGTGCTAAAATGAAGCCACGAGTGAGGTTGGGGAATCTGTAATATGAACATAGTGGCATTCAGTTAGAATGCGTTCATTCCTAAGTATAGCAGATATAAGCTATAAGGTTGGGTTCCTTTTAACCTTCTGTGGTGTAGTGGTAGCGCCTTGACTTAGCAATCATAAGTCCTAGGTTCGAGTCCCGGTCGGGGTAAAAAAAATGATTCATGTTTTCACATATGTAATG
The DNA here is from genome assembly GCA_037179515.1 of Halocaridina rubra. Taxonomy (NCBI): domain Eukaryota; kingdom Metazoa; phylum Arthropoda; class Malacostraca; order Decapoda; family Atyidae; genus Halocaridina; species Halocaridina rubra. The sequence continues at coordinate 2,689 of JAXCGZ010006382.1, read as the reverse complement.
TGCTTATTTGATAATTTCATGGCCCGAATGAGATTGGGAATTGAATTAAGTGCTAAAATGAAGCCACGAGTGAGGTTGGGGAATCTGTAATATGAACATAGTGGCATTCAGTTAGAATGCATTCATTCCTAAGTATAGCAGATATAGGCTATAAGGTTGGGTTCCCTTTGACCTTCTGTGGTGTAGTGGTAGCGCCTTGACTTAGCAATCATAAGTCCTAGGTTCGAGTCCCGGTCGGGGTAAAAAAAATGATTCATGTTTTCACATATGTAATGTGCTTATTTGATAATTTCATGGCCCGAATGAGATTGGGAATTGAATTAAATGCTAAAATGAAGCCACGAGTGAGGTTGGGGAATCTGTAATATGAACATAGTGGCATTCAGTTAGAATGCGTTCATTCCTAAGTATAGCAGATATAAGCTATAAGGTTGGGTTCCTTTTAACCTTCTGTGGTGTAGTGGTAGCGCCTTGACTTAGCAATCATAAGTCCTAGGTTCGAGTCCCGGTCGGGGTAAAAAAATGATTCATGTTTTCTTATATGTAATGTGCTTATTTGATAATTTCATGGCCCGAATGAGATTGGGAATTGAATTAAATGCTAAAATGAAGCCACGAGTGATGTTGGGGAATCTGTAATATGAACATAGTGGCATTCAGTTAGAATGCGTTCATTCCTAAGTATAGCAGATATAAGCTATAAGGTAGGGTTCCTTTTAACCTCCTGTGGTGTAGTGGTAGCGCCTTGACTTAGCAATCATAAGTCCTAGGTTCGAGTCCCGGTCGGGGTAAAAAAATGATTCATGTTTTCACATATGTAATGTGCTTATTTGATAATTTCATGGCCCGAATGAGATTGGGAATTGAATTAAATGCTAAAATGAAGCCACGAGTGAGGTTGGGGAATCTGTAATATGAATATAGTGGCATTCAGTTAGAATGCATTCTTTCTTAAGTATAGCAGATTTAAGCTATAAGGTTGGGTTCCTTTTAACCTTCTGTGGTGTAGTGGTAGCGCCTTGACTTAGCAATCATAAGTCCTAGGTTCGAGTCCTGGTCGGGGTAAAAAAATTATTCATGTTTTCACATATGTAATGTGCTTATTTGATAATTTCATGGCCGAATGAGATTGGGAATTGAATTAATTGCTAAAATGAAGCCACGAGTGAGGTTGGGGAATCTGTAATATGAACATAGTGGCATTCAGTTAGAATGCGTTTATTCCTAAGTATAGCAGATATAAGTTATAAGGTTGGGCTCCTTTTAACCTTCTGTGGTGTACTGGTAGCGCCTTGACTTAGCAATCATAAGTCCTAGGTTTGAGTCCCGGTCAGGGAAAAAAAAATGATTCATGTTTTCACATATGTAATGTGCTTATTTGATAATTTCATGGCCTGAATGAGATTGGGAATTGAATTAAATGCTAAAATGAAGCCACGAGTGAGGTTGGGGAATCTGTAATATGAACATAGTGGCATTCAGTTAGAATGCGTTCATTCCTAAGTATAGCAGATATAAGCTATAAGGTTGGGTTCCTTTTAACCTTCTGTGGTGTAGTGGTAGTGCCTTGACTTAGCAATCATAAGTCCTAGGTTCGAGTCCCGGTCGGGGTAAAAAAAATGATTCATGTTTTCACATATGTAATGTGCTTATTTGATAATTTCATGGCCCGAATGAGATTGGGAATTGAATTAAGTGCTAAAATGAAGCCACGAGTGAGGTTGGGGAATCTGTAATATGAATATAGTGGCATTCAGTTAGAATGCATTCTTTCCTAAGTATAGCAGATTTAAGCTATTAGGTTGGGTTCCTTTTAACCTTATGTGGTGTAGTGGTAGTGCCTTGACTTAGCAATCATAAGTCCTAGGTTCGAGTCCCGGTCAGGGTAAAAAAATGATTCATGTTTTCACATATGTAATGTGCTTATTTGATAATTTCATGGCCGAATGAGATTGGGAATTGAATTAAATGCTAAAATGAAGCCACGAGTGAGGTTGGGGAATCTGTAATATGAACATAATGGCATTCAGTTAGAATGCGTTCATTCCTAAGTATAGCAGATATAAGCTATAAGGTTGGGTTCCTTTTAACCTTCTGTGGTGTAGTGGTAGCGCCTTGACTTAGCAATCATAAGTCCTAGGTTTGAGTCCCGGTCGGGGTAAAAAAAATGATTCATGTTTTCACATATGTAATGAGCTTATTTGATAATTTCATGGCCCGATTGAGATTGGGAATTGAATTAAATGCTAAAATGAAGCCACGAGTGAGGTTGGGGAATCTGTAATATGAACATAGTGGCATTCAGTTAGAATGCGTTCTTTCCTAAGTATAGCAGATATAAGCTATAAGGTTGGGTTCCTTTTAACCTTCTGTGGTGTAGTGGTAGCGCCTTGACTTAGCAATCATAAGTCCTAGGTTCGAGTCCCGGTCGGGGTAAAAAAAATGATTCATGTTTTCACATATGTAATGTGCTTATTTGATAATTTCATGGCCCGAATGAGATTGGGAATTGAATTAAATGCTAAAATGAAGCCACGAGTGAGGTTGGGGAATCTGTAATATGAACATAGTGGCATTCAGTTAGAATGCGTTCATTCCTAAGTATAGCAGATATAAGCTATAAGGTTGGGTTCCTTTTAACCTTCTGTGGTGTAGTGGTAGCGCCTTGACTTAGCAATCATAAGTCCTA
>JAXCGZ010006381.1:40000-44873 GCA_037179515.1 Halocaridina rubra | reverse complement strand
TTGGGGGTGGTAAGTTGGGGGGGGTAGGTTTGTAAATTTGAGAGGTGAGGAAAGAGAAGGTGAGGGGAATGGGGTGTAGGTGGTGTAGGTGATGTAAGGAAGGTTTTAGTGGTGGGTTGTGATGGTTAGTAAGAAGAGAGGTGAGTTGGAATTGGTGATTAGTAGAGGTATAGGTTTTTGTGGGAAGGTATGAAGATTTGTTGGGGGAGGTAGTTAGGATTTAGTGTAAGAGTGGAGTGTAATAATGTGAGTTTGTGAGTGAAAGTGAATAGAGTGATGTTAATGTTGTTGGGTTTGTAGGGATAATGTGAAAAAAGATAGAGGAGTGAGGAGTGGTGGGTTGAGTTGGAAAGATAAGAGATGATGTTAGGTTGGGAGGTGGGAGGATAATGGGGAGGGATGGAGGGGTTAGGGGGATTGAGGTGAGTGGGAGGGGGGATTGGAGTGGAATTTTGAGGATGTGGAGTGGGGGGAAGATATGTGGTATGTTAGGGTGGTGGTGGGTGTGGTGGTGGTGGTGGTGGTGGTGGTGGTGGGTTGTGGTGGTGGTGGTGGGTGGGTGGTGGTGGTGGTGGTGTGTGGGTGGGTTGGTGGTGGTGGTGTGGTTGGTGGTGGGTGGGGTGGTGTGGTGGTGGTGGTGGGTGGGTGGGTGGGTGGGTGGTGGGTGGTGGTGGTGTTGGTGGTGGTGGTGGTGGTGTGGTGGTGGTGGTGGTGGTGGTGTGGTGGTGGTGGGTGGTTGGTGGTGGTGGTGGTTGGTGGTGTGGTTGGTGGTGGTGTTGGTGTGGTGGTGGTGTGGTGGTGGGTGGGTGGTGGTGGTGGTGGTGGGTGTGTGGTTGGTGGTGGTGGTTGGTGGTGGTGGGTTGGTGGTGGTGGTTGGTGGTGTGGTGGGTGGTGGGGTGTGGTGGGTGGTGTTGGTGGTTGGGTGGTTGGTGGTTGGTGGGTGGTTGGTTGGTGTGGTTGGTGGGTGGGTGGTGTTGGTGGTGGTTGGTGTGGGTGGTGGTGGTTGTGGTTGGTGTGTTTGGTGTTGTGGTTGGTGGTGGTGGTTGTGGTGTTGTAGTGTATGTTGTATTTATTTATGTATATATATATATATATATATATATATTATATATATATATATATATATATATATATATATATATATATATATATATATATATATATATATTATATATATATATATATATATATATATATATATATATATATATATCCAAATAAGCATATGTTTTATGGAACAGAAACAGCAAGTATGAAGGAAACAGAGGAGAAAAAGTTGGATGTAGTGGAGATGAGAATGTTGAGGTGGATGTCTGGAGTAACAAGGAAGTATAGAATTAGGAATAAGTATATAAGAGGATCGACAAAAGTAGTTGAATTATCAAAGAAAATACAGGAGGGAAGGCTTAGATGGTATGGACAGCTGTTACGACAACACCACAGAAGATCTTAAAAGGGAAGCAGAACTTACAGCTTATATCTGTTATACTAGGAAAGAACGCATTCCATCTGAATGCCACTATGTTCATATTAGAGCTTCCCTCAATCTCATTCGTGGTATTATTTTCGCATTCAATGTAACTCCCAATCTCATTTGGAACAACAATAACCAAATAAGCACATTGCCATATGTGAAAACATGAATCGGTTTTACCCCGACCGGGACTTGAACCTGGGACTTATAATTATTAAGCCAAGGCGCTACCAACTACACCACAGAAGGTCTTAAAAGAGAAAGAGACCTTACAGCTTATATCTGCTACACTAGGAATGAGCGCATTCCATCTGAATGCCACTATGTTCATATTACAGCTTCCCCCAACCTCACTCATGGTTTCGTTTTCGCATTTAATGCAACTCACAATCTCATTCGGGACCAAATATAACCAAATAAGCGCATTACATATGTGAAAACATTAATCATTTTTACTTCGGCCAGGTCTTGAACCTGGGACTTATAATTACTAAGCAAAGGCGCTACCAACTGCATCAAAGACGGTCTTAAAAGGGACACAGACCTTAAAACTTATATCTGCTATACTAGGAAGAAATGCATTCCATCTGAATGCCACTATATTCATACTACAGCTTCCCCCAACCTCACTCGTGGTTTCTCTCTCGCATTTAATTCAGCTCCGAATCTCATTTGGGACCATCAATACCCAAATAAGCACATTACCATATGTGAAAACATGGATCATTTTTACCCCGGACTGGGACTTGAACTGGTACTTATAATTATTAAGCCAAGGCGCTACCAACCACACCACAGAAGGTCTTAAAAGGGAAATAAACCTCACAGCTTTTATCTGCTATACTAGGAATGAATGCATTCCATCTGAATGCCACTATGTTCATATTACAGCTACCCATAACCTCACTCGTGGTTTCGTTTTTGCAATTAATTCAACTCCCAATCTCAATCAGAACCAACAATAACCAAATAAGCACATTACCATATGTGAAAACATGAATCATTTTTACTCCGACCGGGACTTAAACCTGGGACTTATAAGTACTAAGCCAAGGCGCTACCAACTACACCACAGAAGGTCTTAAAAGGGAAACAGACCTTACAGCTTATATATGCTATACTAGCAATGAACGCATTCCATCTGAATGCCACTTGTTCATATTACAGCTTCCCCAAACCTCATTCATGGTTTTATTTTCGCATTTAATTCAACTTCCAATTTCATTGGGGACCAACAATAACCAAATAAGTACATTGCCATATATGAAAACATGAATAATTTTTACCCTGACCAGGACTTAAACCTGGGACTTATAATTATTAAGCCAAGGCGATATCAGCTACACCCTTAGTTCCTCAGGGATGATGACCATACATTAGTAAGATAGGACAGCAGGTCACCAGTGGAGCTTACCTTGCAGAGGCTATAATGGTGAACGGAGATAAGCAAGATAAATTCAAAATGTTCTAAGAAGTGAGAATTGAGCAAATTTTCTAGAGCATGCCTCCAAGACGATGGATAGATACTGCTTAAGGTAATGAGGCAAAAAAAGACAGCCAAAGATGAGAGTCATTTCATCTGCAAACTCCTTAAGGATCCATTGGGACCAGATGCCTTGTTCATCTTTAGCGAGCAAAGAACCTTATGAACTTTGAGTGAAGAAAGAATAAGGGACAGATGAGCTTGAATCAATTATGGAATAACTGGCAGAAAAATGAGAGCCAAAGAGAGTGGCTTTGTCAATGTGAGAGCAAGCCGTAGAACCATCAGATCGAATGGGAGGGAGAAAGCTTGAGTTACAGAAGTTTTTGGAGAAGTTTTTGGCTAAGAATCTGAAGCATTTATCAATATGAGAGGAGTTAAGGTCATTAACTTTCCTCCTTATAAAGGAAGCTTTAGACCCTCGAATCTGAGCAGTACAGCAATTCCAAGCTGTAATAAAAACAGAGCGAGTTAAACCATAAGGAGAGGCTTGATACAACCGGTAGGCCCGATCCCTGGCTTGAATAGCTTTGGAGCAGCACGGTTAAACCAAGGATTAGGGGAGAAAAAGTTTCCATATAGGAGGGGTTTTTTGCCTTCATTCCAGAGGTTGTGCTTCGAAAGCACTAGTCATCCTACGGAAAGTTAAAAAGAAAGTTTCGCAAATTATCTCTCTGAATAAGCACAAAGTACCAAAGACAGTGCTGCATAGGAGGAATTGATTGAGTGGGAGCGAAAATAGAAGTGATTGAGATCACAGAGTTGTCAGATTTTACTAATAGGGGAAAGTACAGAATATGAGTAGCTTGAAGGATTAGAAGCAAGAAATAAGTTAAGATTATTGGCTGCATGTTCGGGGCAATTGAGGACACGAGTCGGATGTTTGATAATCTGCTCCAGATCGTGAGTAATAGAGATAGCAAGCGCCTCACTTCCTCCCACATCAGCGTAAGAAAAATTAAGCCACTCTCTCTGGAGTGCACCGAAGTCCTCAATATAGAGAACTTCAGCATGTGGGTGAAAACATAGCTAGGACTCATTGTAAAAGGACAGATATTCAAAGAATTACACAGTATATAGAGTTTGGAGAGCAGTTTTAGAAGCAAAGGAATATGATGGTCGTAGAGAGATAGATTTTGAGCCAGAGAACATCAAAGTCAGGAGATTCATGTTCCATGAATCTTGCAATAGAAGTGTTAGTGTTGCAGTAGGCACAGAAACACCTTTGGAACAGAAACGAGAATTGAGGTTATAGTGAGAGATATGAAATAGGTCTGGGATGCATGGGTGGACAACTGGGTTTCAGAGAGAAGAAAGAGCTTAGGGAGGGATGTACCCAAGAGCTGCTCCTCAGACGAAAGATTAGGGTTCAAACCACGAATGTTTGAAAAGTGCAGAGTGAAGGAAGCAGATCTATCAAGACGTGCAAGGTTAAGGGCAGTACCATTACTACCACCAAGTGAGTCTACCTTCATGAAAAAAGTGGAGTCAACAAGATCCCCGAAGATTCTTAGCAACCCTCTATACCTGGTACAGGGGGACATAAGCTGTGAACCTTCCTTAAATATAGCAAAAATGAGGAAAAAGAGGGAAAAAAGAGACTGATATAGGATAGTAAGAGATGTGTAATGAATAAGACGGAATATTTGGTGTAGATGTAGGCATAAAGAAAATTACAGTGCTTGAAGGAAGAATTAACCTGGAGCTATCTAGACCAGTCCTTGGTGAATCCGCAATAGCTTCAGTGATATTATTTCAACTGGCGTGTGGTACCATGCCCAACCTTATAAGGGAGAAAATGGTTCATGAGTGTATATATATATATATATATATATATATATATATATATATATATATATATATATATATATATATATATATATATATATAATATATATATATATATATATATATAT
>JAXCGZ010006381.1:20000-30000 GCA_037179515.1 Halocaridina rubra | reverse complement strand
AAGTTCAAAGACATGCCACGAAATTAGTGCCAGAAATACGCAATCTCAGTTATGATGAGAGGCTGAGGGAATTAGACTTACCATCACTCGAAGCTAGAAGAGTGAGGGGGGATATGGTGACAGTCTTTAAATTCCTTCATGGTTATGATAGAGTGGATAGGGATCGATATTTTGATATGGCTGGCTCTAGAACTAGAGGTCATAGTTTGAAGCTTTGTAAGAAAACTTCTTTGCAGGATGTAAGGAAATACTTTTTCAGTGTAAGAGTAGTTGAAAATTGGAATTCGCTAATCAAGGAGGTAGTTAATGCTATCTCAATCCATAGTTTTAAGGACAGGTATGATAAGTATCACTAAGTATAAAATGGAACCGATCAGGAGACGGGAAGATACGAGCTTTGGGCTCTTTCCCGTAAACACAATTAAGTAATCACAATTAGGTAATCACACACACACACACAGAGGAAAACTGAAGGTAAAAGAACAGGTTTTTAGGCTAAAGAGAGCGGATGGAAGCATCACTGAGACGGATGAAGAGATCTGCAAAGAATTGAACAAGGAGTTCCAGTCAGTATTTACAGTAGAAAATACCCCACCCCCTCAGATTGCAGTGATAGAAGCTCAAGCGCCGGTATTAGAGAACATCAACCTTACAGCCACAGAGGTATGCAAAGCGCTGATGGATTTAGATGTTCATAAAGCTACAGGTCCTGATGACATATCCCCTCATGTGCTTAAAAATGCGCAAACACAATATCAGTGGCACTAAGTATCATATTTAAGGAGTCACTGGAGTCGGGGGAAATTCCAAGATGCTGGAAACAAGCAAATGTGATACCTATCTTCAAAAAGGGAAGGAGGGATACGGCTCTGAACTATAGACCAGTTTCCTTGACCAGCATAGTTTGCAAAGTTATGGAGAAACTACTAAGGAAACATATCTCTCTTCACTTGGAATCCTTCAACTTTTTGTCAGTGAGGCAACATGGCTTCAGAGAAGGTAGTTCAACAGTAACAAACTTATTAGAATTTTATGGTGAGGTAAGCCAAATCTTACAGGAAAGAGAGGGCTGGGCAGATTGCATATTCCTAGACTTCCAGAAAGCGTTTGACACTGTTCCACATGGGAGACTTATTAGGAAGCTGCAATCAATGGCTAGAATAGGTGGAAATGTTTTGGAATGGATAAAAACTTACTTAGAAGGAAGGGAACAGAGGGTTAGAGTAAGACACTCAGTGTCTGAATGGAGAAGAGTTAGTAGTGGAGTTCCACAGGGTTCAGTTTTAGGGCCACTTTTGTTCCTTGTATATGTAAATGACCTACCAGAGTCTGTAAATTCATTCATGAATATGTTTGCAGATGATGCAAAGATTGTGAAGAAAGTAAAAAACGAGAACAATGGTAGAGAACTTCAGGAGGATCTAAATAATCTGCATGAGTGGTTAAAAAAGTGGCTAATGAAATTCAATACTTCAAAATGTAAGGTAATGAGAATGGGTACAAGTGCAAGAAGGCCCAAGCTTGACTACTCGTTGGCTGGAGTACAACTTCAAGAGACAGAAAATGAGAGAGATCTAGGAGTAAACATACTGGCAGATTTGTCTCCAGAAATACATATAAATGGCATAGTAAGGGCAGCATATGCATTCTTATCAAATGTAAGGGTAGCCTTCAGGCACATGGACAAGAAAATGTTCAGAAATATTTATGTAACCTATGTGAGGCCAAAACTCGAATATGCAGCCCCCTTTTGGAATCCGCACTTGAAAAAGCACATAGCTAAGCTTGAAAAAGTTCAAAGACATGCCACGAAACTGGTGCCAGAAATACGCAATCTCAGTTATGATGAGAGGCTGAGGGAATTAGACTTACCATCACTCGAAGCTAGAAGAGTGAGGGGGGGATATGGTGACAGTCTTTAAATTCCTTCATGGTTATGATAGAGTGGATAGGGATCGATATTTTGATATGGCTGGCTCTAGAACTAGAGGTCATAGTTTGAAGCTTCGTAAGAAAACTTCTTTGCAGGATGTAAGGAAATACTTTTTCAGTGTAAGAGTAGTTGAAAATTGGAATTTGCTAAGCGAGGAGGTAGTTAATGCTATCTCAATCCATAGTTTTAAGGACAGGTATGATAAGTATCACTAAGTATAAAATGGAACCGATCAGGAGACGGGAAGATACGAGCTTTGGGCTCTTTCCCGTAAACACAATTAGGTAATCACAATTAGGTAATCACACTCACACATACACACACACACACACACAGAGGAAAACTGAAGGCAAAAGAACAGGTTTTTAGGCTAAAGAGAGCGGATGGAAGCATCACTGAGACGGATGAAGAGGTCTGCAAAGAATTGAACAAGGAGTTCCAGTCAGTATTTACAGTAGAAAATACCCCACCCCCTCAGATTGCAGTGATAGAAGCTCAAGCGCCGGTATTAGAGAACATCAACCTTACAGCCACAGAGGTATGCAAAGCGCTGATGGATTTAGATGTTCATAAAGCTACAGGTCCTGATGACATATCCCCTCATGTGCTTAAAAAATGCGCAAACACAATATCAGTGTAAGTATCATATTTAAAGAGTCACTGGAGTCGGGGGAGATTCCAAGATGCCTGAAACAAGCAAATGTGATACCTATCTTCAAAAAGGGAAGGAGGGATACGGCTCTGAACTATAGACCAGTTTCCTTGACCAGCATAGTTTGCAAAGTTATGGAGAAACTACTAAGGAAACATATCTCTCTTCACTTGGAATCCTTCAACTTTTTGTCAGTGAGGCAACATGGCTTCAGAGAAGGTAGATCAACAGTAACAAACTTATTAGAATTTTATGATGAGGTAAGCCAAATCTTACAGGAAAGAGAGGGCTGGGCAGATTGCATATTCCTAGACTTCCAGAAAGCGTTTGACACTGTTCCACATGGGAGACTTATTAGGAAGCTGCAATCAATGGCTAGAATAGGTGGAAATGTTTTGGAATGGATAAAAACTTACTTAGAAGGAAGGGAACAGAGGGTTAGAGTAAGACACTCAGTGTCTGAATGGAGAAGAGTTAGTAGTGGAGTTCCACAGGATTCAGTTTTAGGGCCACTTTTGTTCCTTGTATATGTAAATGACCTACCAGAGTCTGTAAATTCATTCATGAATATGTTTGCAGATGATGCAAAGATTGTGAAGAAAGTAAAAAACGAGAACAATGGTAGAGAACTTCAGGAGGATCTAAATAATCTGCATGAGTGGTTAGAAAAGTGGCTAATGAAATTCAATGCTTCAGAATGTAAGGTAATGAGAATGGGTACAAGTGCAAGAAGGTCCAAGCTTGACTACTCGGTGGATGGAGTACAACTTCAAGAGACAGAAAATGAGAGAGATCTAGGAGTAAACATACTGGCAGATTTGTCTCCAGAAATGCATATAAATGGCATAGTAAGGGCAGCATATGCATTCTTATCAAATGTAAGGGTAGCCTTCAGGCACATGGACAAGGAAATGTTCAGAAATATTTATGTAACCTATGTGAGGCCAAAACTCGAATATGCAGCAACCTTTGGGAATCCGCACTTGAAAAAGCACATAGCTAAGCTTGAAAAAGTTCAAAGACATGCCACGGAGCTGGTGCCAGAAATACGCAGTCTCAGTTATGATGAGAGGCTGAGGGAATTAGACTTAACATCACTCGAAGCTAGAAGAGTGAGGGGGGATATGGTGACAGTCTTTAAATTCCTTCATGGTTATGATAGAGTGGATAGGGATCGATATTTTGATATGGCTGGCTCTAGAACTAGAGGTCATAGTTTGAAGCTTCGTAAGAAAACTTCTTTGCAGGATGTAAGGAAATACTTTTTCAGTGTAAGAGTAGTTGAAAGTTGGAATTCGCTAAGCGAGGAGGTAGTTAATGCTATCTCAATCCATAGTTTTAAGGACAGGTATGATAAGCATCACTAAGTATAAAATGGAACCGATCAGGAGACGGGAAGATACGATCTTTGGGCTCTTTCCCATAAACACAATTAGGTAATCACAATTAGGTAATCACATACACACACACACAGAGAGAGGAAAACTGAAGGTAAAAGAACAGGTTTTTAGGCTAAAGATAGCGGATGGAAGCATCACTGAGACGGATGAAGAGATCTGCAAAGAATTGAACAAGGAGTTTCAGTCAGTATTTACAGTAGAAAATACCCCACCCCCTCAGATTGCAGTGAAAGAAGCTCAAGGGCCGGTATTAGAGAACATCAACCTTACAGCCACAGAGGTATGCAAAGTGCTGATGGATTTAGATGTTCATAAAGCTACAGGTCCTGATGACATATCCCCTCATGTGCTTAAAAAATGCGCAAACACAATATCAATGGCACTAAGTATCATATTTAAGGAGTCACTGGAGTCGGGGGAGATTCCAAGATGCTGGAAACAAGCAAATGCGATACCTATCTTCAAAAAGGGAAGGAGGGATTCGGCTCTGAACTATAGACCAGTTTCCTTGACCAGCATAGTTTGCAAAGTTATGGAGAAACTACTAAGGAAACATATCTCTCTTCACTTGGAATCCTTCAACTTTTTGTCAGTGAGGCAACATGGCTTCAGAGAAGGTAGATCAACAGTAACAAACTTATTAGAATTTTATGATGAGGTAAGCCAAATCTTACAGGAAAGAGAGGGCTGGGCAGATTGCATATTCCTAGACTTCCAGAAAGCGTTTGACACTGTACCACATGAGAGACTTATTAGGAAGATGCAATCAATGGCTAGAATAGGTGGAAATGTTTTGGAATGGATAAAAACTTACTTAGAAGGAAGGGAACAGAGGGTTAGAGTAAGACACTCAGTGTCTGAATGGAGAAGAGTTAGTAGTGGAGTTCCACAGGGTTCAGTTTTAGGGTCACTTTTGTTCCTTGTATATGTAAATGACCTACCAGAGTCTGTAAATTCATCCATGAATATGTTTGCAGATGATGCAAAGATTGTGAAGAAAGTAAAAAACTAGAACAATGGTAGAGAACTTCAGGAGGATCTAAATAATCTGCATGAGTGGTCAGGAAAGTGGCTAATGAAATTCAATACTTCAAAATGTAAGGTAATGAGAATGGGTACAAGTGCAAGAAGGCCCAAGCTTGACTACTCGGTGGCTGGAGTACAACTTCAAGAGACAGAAAATGAGAGAGATCTAGGAGTAAACATACTGGCAGATTTGTCTCCAGAAATACATATAAATGGCATAGTAAGGGCAGCATATGCATTCTTATCAAATGTAAGGGTAGCCTTCAGGCACATGGACAAGGAAATGTTCAGAAATATTTATGTAACCTATGTGAGGCCAAAACTCGAATATGCAGCCCCCTTTTGGAATCCGCACTTGAAAAAGCACATAGCTAAGCTTGAAAAAGTTCAAAGACATGCCACGAAACTGGTGCCAGAAATACGCAATCTCAGTTATGACGAGAGGCTGAGGGAATTAGATTTACCATCACTCGAAGCTAGAAGAGTGAGGGGGGATATGGTGACAGTCTTTAAATTCCTTCATGGTTATGATAGAGTGGATAGGGATCGATATTTTGATATGGCTGGCTCTAGAACTAGAGGTCATAGTTTGAAGCTTCGTGAGAAAACTTCTTTGCAGGATGTAAGGAAATACTTTTTCAGTGTAAGAGTAGTTGATAATTGGAATTCGCTAAGCGAGGAGGTAGTTAATGCTATCTCAATCCATAGTTTTAAGGACAGGTATGATAAGTATCACTAAGTATAAAATGGAATCGATCAGGAGACGGGAAGATACGAGCTTTGGGCTCTTTCCCGTAAACACAATTAAGTAATCACAATTAGGTAATCACACACACACACACAGAGGAAAACTGAAGGTAAAAGAACAGGTTTTTAGGCTAAAGAGAGCGGATGGAAGCATCACTGAGACGGATGAAGAGATCTGCAAAGAATTGAACAAGGAGTTCCAGTCAGTATTTACAGTAGAAAATACCCCACCCCCTCAGATTGCAGTGATAGAAGCTCAAGGGCCGGTATTAGAGAACATCAACCTTACAGCCATAGAGGTATGCAAAGCGCTGATGGATTTAGATGTTCATAAAGCTACAGGTCCTGATGACATATCCCCTCATGTGCTTAAAAAATGCGCAAACACAATATCAGTGGCACTAAGTATCATATTTAAGGAGTCACTGGAGTCGGGAGAGATTCCAAGATGCTGGAAACAAGCAAATGTGATACCTATCTTCAAAAAGGGAAGGAGGGATACGGCTCTGAACTATAGACCAGTTTCCTTGACCAGCATAGTTTGCAAAGTTATGGAGAAACTACTAAGGAAACATATCTCTCTTCACTTGGAATCCTTCAACTTTTTGTCAGTGAGGCAACATGGCTTCAGAGAAAGTAGATCAACAGTAACAAACTTATTAGAATTTTATGATGAGGTAAGCCAAATCTTACAGGAAAGAGAGGGCTGGGCAGATTGCATATTCCTAGACTTCCAGAAAGCGTTTGACACTGTTCCACATGGGAGACTTATTAGGAAGCTGCAATCAATGGCTAGAATAGGTGGAAATGTTTTGGAATGGATAAAAACTTACTTAGAAGGAAGGGAACAGAGGGTTAGAGTAAGACACTCAGTGTCTGAATGGAGAAGAGTTAGTAGTGGAGTTCCACAGGATTCAGTTTTAGGGCCACTTTTGTTCCTTGTATATGTAAATGACCTACCAGAGTCTGTAAATTCATTCATGAATATGTTTGCAGATGATGCAAAGATTGTGAAGAAAGTAAAAAACGAGAACAATGGTAGAGAACTTCAGGAGGATCTAAATAATCTGCATGAGTGGTCAGAAAAGTGGCTAATGAAATTCAATACTTCAAAATGTAAGGTAATGAGAATGGGTACAAGTGCAAGAAGGCCCAAGCTTGACTACTCGGTGGCTGGAGCACAACTTCAAGAGACAGAAAATGAGAGAGATCTAGGAGTAAACATACTGGCAGATTTGTCTCCAGAAATGCATATAAATGGCATAGTAAGGGCAGCATATGCATTCTTATCAAATGTAAGGGTAGCCTTCAGGCACATGGACAAGGAAATGTTCAGAAATATTTATGTAACCTATGTGAGGCCAAAACTCGAATATGCAGCCCCCTTTTGGAATCCGCACTTGAAAAAGCACATAGCTAAGCTTGAAAAAGTTCAAAGACATGCCACGGAGCTAGTGCCAGAAATACGCAATCTCAGTTATGATGAGAGGCTGAGGGAATTAGACTTAACATCACTCAAAACTAAAAGAGTGAGGGGGGATATGGTGACAATCTTTAAATTCCTTCATGGTTATGATAGAGTGGATATGGATCGATATTTTGATATGGCTGGCTCTAGAACTAGAGGTCATAGTTTGAAGCTTCGTAAGAAAACTTCTTTGCAGGATGTAAGGAAATACTTTTTCAGTGTAAGAGTAGTTGAAAATTGGAATTCGCTAAGCGAGGAGGTAGTTAATGCTATCTCAATCCATAGTTTTAAGGACAGGTATGATAAGTATCACTAAGTATAAAATGGAACCGATCAGGAGACGGGAAGATACGAGCTTTGGGCTCTTTCCCATAAACACAATTAGGTAATCACAATTAGGTAATCACATACACACACACACACACACACAGAGGAAAGCTGAAGGCAAAAGAACAGGTTTTTAGGCTAAAGAGAGCGGATGGAAGCATCACTGAGACGGATGAAGAGATCTGCAAAGAATTGAACAAGGAGTTTCAGTCAGTATTTACAGTAGAAAATACCCCACCCCCTCAGATTGCAGTGATAGAAGCTCAAGTGCCGGTATTTGAGAACATCAACCTTACAGCCACAGAGGTATGCAAAGTGCTGATGGATTTAGATGTTCATAAAGCTACAGGTCCTGATGACATATCCCCTCATGTGCTTAAAAAATGCGCAAACACAATATCAATGGCACTAAGTATCATATTTAAGGAGTCACTGGAGTCGGGGGAGATTCCAAGATGCTGGAAACAAGCAAATGTGATACCTATCTTCAAAAAGGGAAGGAGGGATACGGCTCTGAACTATAGACCAGTTTCCTTGACCAGCATAGTTTGCAAAGTTATGGAGAAACTACTAAGGAAACATATCTCTCTTCACTTGGAATCCTTCAACTTTTTGTCAGTGAGGCAACATGGCTTCAGAGAAGGTAGATCTACAGTAACAAACTTATTAGAATTTTATGATGAGGTAAGCCAAATCTTACAGGAAAGAGAGGGCTGGGCAGATTGCATATTCCTAGACTTCCAGAAAGCGTTTGACACTGTTCCACATGGGAGACTTATTAGGAAGCTGCAATCAATGGCTAGAATAGGTGGAAATGTTTTGGAATGGATAAAAACTTACTTAGAAGGAAGGGAACAGAGGGTTAGAGTAAGACACTCAGTGTCTGAATGGAGAAGAGTTAGTAGTGGAGTTCCACAGGGTTCAGATTTAGGGCCACTTTTGTTCCTTGTATATGTAAATGACCTACCAGAGTCTGTAAATTCATTCATGAATATGTTTGCAGATGATGCAAAGATTGTGAAGAAAGTAAAAAACGAGAACAATGGTAGAGAACTTCAGGAGGATCTAAATAATCTGCATGAGTGGTTAGAAAAGTGGCTAATGAAATTCAATACTTCAAAATGTAAGGTAATGAGAATGGGTACAAGTGCAAGAAGGCCCAAGCTTGACTACTCGTTGGCTGGAGTACAACTTCAAGAGACAGAAAATGAGAGAGATCTAGGAGTAAACATACTGGCAGATTTGTCTCCAGAAATACATATAAATGGCATAGTAAGGGCAGCATATGCATTCTTATCAAATGTAAGGGTAGCCTTCAGGCACATGGACAAGGAAATGTTCAGAAATATTTATTTAACCTATGTGAGGCCAAAACTCGAATATGCAGCCCCCTTTTGGAATCCGCACTTGAAAAAGCACATAGCTAAGCTTGAAAAAGTTCAAAGACATGCCACGAAACTGGTGCCAGAAATACGCAATCTCAGTTATGATGAGAGGCTGAGGGAATTAGACTTACCATCACTCGAAGCTAGAAGAGTGAGGGGGGATATGGTGACAGTCTTTAAATTCCTTCATGGTTATGATAGAGTGGATAGGGATCAATATTTTGATATGGCTGGCTCTAGAACTAGAGGTCATAGTTTGAAGCTTCGTAAGAAAATTTCTTTTCAGGATGTAAGGAAATACTTTTTCAGTGTAAGAGTAGTTGAAAGTTGGAATTCGCTAAGCGAGGAGGTAGTTAATGCTATCTCAATCCATAGTTTTAAGGACAGGTATGATAAGTATCACTTAGTATAAAATGGAACCGATCAGGAGACGGGAAGATACGAGCTTTGGGCTCTTTCCCGTAATCACCATTAGGTAATCACAATTAGGTAATCACACACACACACACACACACACACACACACACACAGAGGAAAACTGAAGGTAAAAGAACAGGTTTTTAGGCTAAAGAGAGCGGACGGAAGCATCACTGAGACGGATGAAGAGATCTGCAAAGAATTGAACAATGAGTTCCAGTCAGTATTTACAGTAGAAAATACCCCACCCCCTCAGATTGCAGTGAAAGAAGCTCAAGGGCCGGTATTAGAGAACATCAACCTTACAGCCACAGAGGTATGCAAAGCGCTGATGGATTTAGATGTTCATAAAGCTACAGGTCCTGATGACATATCCCCTCATGTGCTTAAAAAATGCGCAAACACAATATCAGTGGCACTAAGTATCATATTTAAGGAGTCACTGGAGTCGGGGGAGATTCCAAGATGCTGGAAACAAGCAAATGTGATACCTATCTTCAAAAAGGGAAGGAGGGATACGGCTCTGAACTATAGACCAGTTTCCTTGACCAGGATAGTTTGCAAAGTTATGGAGAAACTACTAAGGAAACATATCTCTCTTTACTTGGAATCCTTCAACTTTTTGTCAGTGAGGCAACATGGCTT
>JAXCGZ010006381.1:0-2500 GCA_037179515.1 Halocaridina rubra | reverse complement strand
CAGCCAGGCAGCCCCCCCCCCCGTGGCCCCCCGCAGCCGCCAGTCGCACCCGGTCGGACGGGGCCGTCCGCCCGGGCGAGCAGCGCGACCCTGTCTGCCAGCGAGGCTGAGTGTGTGTGGAGCAAGAGTTGGTGATAGGTAATAGTTTTTTCAAAAAGATGTTAATAAATAAGTATACATGGATGAGAGTGGCAAATGAAAGAGTGAGAGAAAGAGCATTGACAGATTATGTGTTGGTAGCAAAGAGAAGGATTGGTAGAGCGAAAGATGTTCATGCATATAGGAGTGTGGCTGCTGGGATGTTTGATCATTTTTTGGTTGAATCAAAAGTGGTAGTAGCAAATGAGTGAAGAAATAGAGTGGGGGGATGTAGACGGGAAATGGTGAAGGTGGGAGAGTTGAAATAGCCAGATAAGAGACAGGAATATCAGGACAGGTTGAAAGTGGCATATGATAGGGTGAAAGAAGGAGAAGTTGGGGAGTTAGAGGAGGAATGGGGGTTGATGAAAGAATGTTTTGTGGGACATGCACGTGATGTGTGTGGAAAGATGTTTGTTGGAGAGGGCATGAGGAGGGGTAGCGAGTGGTGGAATGAAAGGGTGAAAATGAATATAGAAGAGAAAAAGAGGGCTTTCGAGGAATGGCTGCTGTGTAAAATTAGGGAGAAGTATGAAAGATATAGGAAGAAAAATGTGGAAACCAAGCGGAAGGTAGAGGAAGAGAAGAGGTTGGCAAATGTTAGGTGGGGACATGATTTTAGTATTTCATATGAGGAGAATAAAAAGAAGTTTTGGAAAGAAGTGAAGAGAGTAAGGAAGATTGGATTGAGGATGGAAGAGACAGTGAAAGATGTGAATGGACAGATGTTAAGAGGGAATGATGCAAGGAAAAGATGGGTAGAATATTTTGAGTGGCTGCTGAATGTTGAGGAAGATAGAGAAGCAGCTATAGTGGCAGTGGGGGGTGTTCAAGTGCCAGTAATGGGAGATGAAAATGAGAGAGAGATTACAAGTGAGGAGTTGGAAAGGGCATTGTATGAAGCGAAAGCAGATAAAGCACCTGGAATGGATGGTGTGAGAGCGGAGATGTTGAAAGAAGGATGTGTGACTGCATTGGAATGGTTAGTGAGAGTGCTTAATATATGCTTTATGTTGTCAATAGTGCCAGTGGAATGGGTGATTGCTTGTATAGTGCCCCTGTACAAAGGCAAGGGAGATGTGTATGAATGCAGTAATTTAAGGGGTATAAGTTTGTTGAGTGTGGTAAGAAAAGTGTATGGTAGAATACTGGTTAATAGGATTAGGGATAAGACAGAAAATATGATCGCAGAAGTGCAGAGTGGTTTTAGGAGAGGTAGAGGTTGTATAGATCAGATTTTTATAGTTAGGCAGTTATGTGAGAAATATTTAGCAAAGAGTAAGGATTTGTATTTTGCATTTTTGGATCTGGAAAAAGCATATGATAGAGTTGATAGAGAGGCAATGTGGAATGTTTTGAGATTATATGGAATTAATGGTAAACTGTTGCAAGCAGTGAAGAGTTTGTGTGAGGGCAGTAGAGCTTGTGTTAGGGTAGGGAATGAAGTGAGTGAGTGGTTTCCAGTGAGTGTGGGACTGAGACAGGGATGTGTGATGTCACCATGGCTGTTCTTATTGTATATTGATGGAGTCGTAAGAGAGGTGAATGAGCGAGTGTGTGGTCGAGGTTTGAGAATGGTAGATAGGGATGATAACGAGTGGGAGCTGAATCAGTTGCTGTTTGCAGATGATACTGTGGTGGTGGCAGATTCAGAGGAGAAGCTGTGTCAGTTAGTGTCCAAATTTGGAATGGTGTTTGAGAGAAGGAATATACGAGTGAATGTGGGAAAGAGTAAGGTTATGAAGTGTACAGAAAATAAGGATGGTGCTGGATTGAATGTTATGATGAATGGAGACACAATTGAGGAAGTTGATCAGTTTAAGTATTTAGGCTCGGTTATAGCTGCAAATGGTGGAGTGGAAGCAGATGTGTGTCACAGAGTGAATGAAGGATGTAAAGTGTTGGGTGCATTGAAAAAAGTGATGAAGAATAAAAGGTTGAAATGAAAGTTAAGAAAATTTTGTATGAGAAAGTGGTTGTGCCATCTGTGATGTATGGATCAGAGTTATGGGGTATGAAAGTAAGTGAGAGACGGAAACTAAATGTGTTTGAGATGAAATGCTTGAGGAGTATGATTGGTGTATCTCGGTTGGATACGATTAGGAATGAAGTGGTGAGAGCAAACACGGGTGTGAGGAGAGACATTGCAGCCAGAGTAGATATGAAAGTTCTGAGATGGTTTGGCCACATGGAAAGGATGGATGATGAAAGACTGCTGAAAAAGGTGATGAATGCGAGAGTTGATGGGAGAAATGCTAGAGGGAAGCCAAGGTTTGGATGGATGGATGGAGTAAGGAGAGCCCTGAATGATAGGAGGATGGATGTGAGGGAAGCAAGCTAGTGTGCTTGGAATAGGAATGAC
>JAXCGZ010006380.1:2500-15000 GCA_037179515.1 Halocaridina rubra | reverse complement strand
ACGGTTGCTAGCTCCCTCGTCATTGCCCATAGAGCAAAGTAATCTCTTTATTGTTTCTTTTTATTTTTTTTATGTAGGCTACCCCCCAAATTGGGGGAAACAGCCAAGGTAAGGGAATAAATGATAAAATTCGGAATATGGGTAGAGAAATGAAAGAGAATGAAACACTCACTCCAAAAATAAGAATTATGGAGGAAGCAAATAAAGCACAGGGGCAAGAGAGAAAAGCAATAGAAAAACGAATAAAAAAGCTGAAAGGGGAAAAAAGTGAATTAGAAACCAGAATTTCTAAACAAGAAGATAAGTATAATGAAATGAATGACAACCTGAAGAAATTAATTGTTATTTCACTGCTCTCGTCTGAGAGAGATGAGATTGCAGCTTGGAATGACCAGATAAAGGAAAACATTGAGCAGTTTAAAAAAGAGTTTCGGGAGCTGAATATGGAACATGATGCCATGAAAACTTCCCTTGCTGATGCACTAATGGGGAATGTGGCAGCAAAAGAGGCTGTGAAGGTGGTGGCACTGGAAAACATACAGACAGTTGTCTATAAAGAAACATTAATAAAAAAATGAAAGTGTTGTGATGGAAAGGGCTAATCCACTGATTAAACAGGCACTTGATATATAGAGGACAATGGTAATCTCGGTATAAATGCAGCCCACAAGCCAATATGGCAGGGGAGACTTGAAGAAAATAAAGCTAGGATTTTAGACCTGATAAGGAAGCTTGAAGTAGTATGTGGTCCTGAGGATATTGTAAACATTCATCAACTAGGTAAATATACTAGGGAGGGAAAGCAAAGACCAACAAAAGTAACCTTTGAGAGATGACACATGTAAAGAATATTGATGAGGAAAAGATGCCCAAAAGAACTTCAAGAATTCAAAACAGTGTTCATTAAACCATACAGAATGAAGAAATAAAGGAAAGAATCAAAAACTTATTGCAAGAGGCTAGAAGGTTAAATGAGGAAAGAAATGAAGAAGAGAAGAAAAATGTTCATTCCAGAGCTTTTCCAGACAAAGGGGAGATAAAGAAAATAACGATAGAAGACCAGGGAATGGGTCCTCATTGAGACTGTTATGCACAAATGCTGATGGAATAGCTGGTAAGGCAGTAGAATTAAATGATAGGATTCACAACAGTACGGCAGATATAGTGGTAGTTACAGAGACTAAGTTAATTGAGGACATAAACGGTGTCACAGTTTTTCCTAAGGGCTTCAGAATATTAAGGTTTGAAAGATCTGAGAGTACTGAGTAAAAGGTTCCATGGTGAAGAAAAAATCTTTGGTATAGAAATCGAGTTCAAGGAATTTCTTGTTGCTTGCATAAATACTGGGTCAGAGAGCTTTATAATAATTGTTGTATATAGCCCACCAAGGAACCAATATAGTCTAGAAGTTTATGAGGAAAGTCATATAGGAGCTATTGAAGTCATACACTCAGTTTTGAACATTGCATGTGAGAGAAAATGTAGGATTTTGATTATAGGAAATTTTAATCATAGAGAGCTAGATTGGCTAAATCTTAACCCACATGGTGGTGAGGACTCATTTGGGGCAAGATTCCTAGATTGTGCACAAGGGAATTTCCTATACGAAGATGTACTAGAACCAACGAGGGCCAGGGGGTGGGGTTGAGCCATCGCTACTTGATCTATTATTCACAGATAATGTGTTGGATATTGAAAAAAATGAGTATGGAATACCAATTGGAAAGAGTGACCACTGTGTGTTGTTGATGGAGTATATCATCAAAGATGTTCTGCCTGAGAGTAGAGGCACTGAGGACATGAGGATGAAATGTCCGTAAGGAGATTTCATCAAAATGAATTAGCTTTTTGCAGTTATTGACTGGAGAACTTTATTTACCAATAAATTAGATTGTTGCATACCTGTCACCAAACTAACAGTAATTCATGGCAGAGAGAAATGATTCCATAATGAGTGCAAGAGAACTAAGGAGTGGAGAGACAAATCCTGGAAAAGGTATTGGAAGAGAAAAAACATAAGTACCTGGCAGACTTATAAAAGAGCAAGAAATGATTGCCTAAGTAAAAGAAGAGAGGCAGAGAGAGATTATACAAGGGATATCACCATTAAGGCTAAAGAAAATTCCAAGCTCTTCCACAGCTTTGTCAGAGGAAAACTGAGGGTAAAAGAACAGGTTTTAAAGCTTAAGCGAGCGGATGGAAGCATCACTGAGATGGATGAAGAGATCTGCAAAGAATTGCTCAAGGAGTTTCATTCAGTATTTGCAGTAGAAAATACCCCACCCCTTCATATTGCAGAGATAGAAGCTGATGGACTGGTATTAGAGAACATCATCTTTTCAGCCACAGAGGTATGCAAAGCGCTGAGGGAGATAAATATCCATAAAGCTACAGGTCCTGATGATATATCCCCCGATGTAATTAAGAAATGCGCTAATTCAATATCAGCGGCACTAAGTATCATATATAAAATGTTGCTGAAGTCATGAGAGATTTCAAGATTCTGGAAATAAGTGAACGTGATAACTATCTTCAAAAAGGGAGGGAGGAATACGGCTCTAAACCATAGACTTATTTCCTTGACCAGCATAGTTTGCAAAGTTATGGAGAAACTACTAAGGAACCATATCTCTCTTCACTTGGATTCCTTCAACTTTTAGTAAGTGAAACAAAATGGCTTTAGAGAAGGTAGATCAACAGTAAGAATCTTATTAGAATTTTATGATGAGGTAAGCCTAATTTTACAGGAAAGAGAGGGCTGGACAGATTGCATATTCATAGACTTACAGAAAGCATTTGACACTGTCCCACATGGGAGACTAATTAAGAAGCAGCAAGGAAGGGCAAGAACAGGTGGAATTGTCTTGGAATGGATAAGAACATCCCTAGAAGGAAGGGAACAGAGGGTTAGAGTAAGACACCCTGTGCCTGAATGGAGAAGAGTTAGTAGTGGAGTTCCACAGGCTTCAGTTTTAGGTCCACTTTTGTTCCTTTTATATGTAAATGACCTACCAGAATCTGTAGATTGTGGAAAAAGTAATAAACGAAAACTTTGGTAGAGAACTTAGGGAAGATCTAAATAGTTTACATGAGTGGTCAAAAAAGTGACTAATGAAATTCAATACTTCAATATGTAAGGTAATGAGAATGGGTACAAGTGTAAGAAGGCCCAAACTTGGCTACTCGGTGGCTGGACTACAACTTCAAGAGACAGAGAATGAGAGAGATCTACGAGTAAACACACTGGCCGATTTGTCTCCAGAAATGCATAAAAATGGTATAGTAAGGGCAGCATATGCTTTTTAAGCAAATGTTAGGGTAGCCTTCAGGTACATGGACAAGGAAATGTTCAGAAATATTTATGTAACGTATGTGAGGCCAATCTTGAATATGCAATCCCTTTTTAGAATCCGCACTTGAAAAAGCACGTAGTTAAGCTAAAAAAAGTTCAAATACATGCTATGAAATTTGATTCAAGAAGTACGCAGTCTCAGTTATGATGAGAGGCTGAGGGAATTAGACTTACTATCAATCAAGGCCAGAAGATTGAGTTGGAATATGGTGGCGAATTTTAAATTCCTTCATGGTTATGACAGAGTGGATAGGTATCGATATTTTAATATGGCTGGCACTAGAACTAGAGGTCATAGTTTGAGGCTTCGTAAGAAAACTTCTTTGCAACATGTAAGGAAGTACTTTTTTAGTGTAAGAGTAGTTGATAATTGGAATTCGCTAAGAGACGAGGTAGCTAATGCAAACTCAATCCATAGTTTTAAGGAAAAGTATGATGAGTATCACTAAGTACAAAATGTAACCGTCCAGTAGACGGGTAGTTACGAGCTTGGTGGTCTTTCCCGTAAGCACAATTAGGTACTCACACGCATACATACATGCATGCATGCATACATACATACATACATACATACATACATACATACATACATACATACATACATACATACATACATACATACATACATACATACATACATACATACATACATACATACATACATACATACATACATACATACATACATACATACACAATTCTGACTTTGCTTATATTTATTCTCCTCAACATAGGATCTGTGAATAATTAATCAAAGACAATATAATATCTCTGCATCATACAATCCTTTTCTTAAACTGATTTAATTTTCATTAAATTTGTCTGATACAGTATCTCGTCAAAGGGCCAGACGAGAATTCGGTACTACCCAAGG
Source organism: Halocaridina rubra (assembly GCA_037179515.1). Classification (NCBI taxonomy): domain Eukaryota; kingdom Metazoa; phylum Arthropoda; class Malacostraca; order Decapoda; family Atyidae; genus Halocaridina; species Halocaridina rubra. The sequence continues at coordinate 10,774 of JAXCGZ010006380.1, read as the reverse complement.
TTTCAAAAACTCTCTTTGACACCATTTGGTTTGCAAGGATATGGGTTGTGTAAAGCATGATAATCTCTTCAATTGAGTAGCTTTACAAAGTTTGTGTGGTAACCATAGTATATGCCTTTACTCCTTTACAGTAACAACACATTAGATCACATGGCTTTTTACTTAATGAGCTTTTATACCTATATCTGAACTAATTTTTCATGAATCATACATAAATTACATATACACAGACAATGGTATATATGCAAATACTAATAACGGGTTCCATGAATTCATTTATGCTTAGCAGTATGTTTTTCTATAGTATTAGAGAGTTCATACAATATTTCATCGAAATGCTGTTAATATCCCAGACAAGGTAGTATTATTTGCCTTTGTAAGTTTATCTATTAAGTTGTATTATTTTGTTTTATTATTTCAATGATAAATGAAAGTTCATCATCATGTAAGCTATTCAGTGATAAAATCTATTTTTCTCTAGATCACTTCTTTTTGTCAGGCAACGAGGAAGGTTATCAGCAAGATTTTGTATTGTGGTTGTAAGATGACAGCCCAAGTTCTCGACTAAGCTTCCTTACGTTTATCTAATCTTGGGGTGCCCTGTTCCCTTAGTTTGTTGTTTACAACTCCCCATAGGCTCTCGATAGGGAAACTTTACGGGCTATTACCAGGCTAGTAAGGAACTATTTTAATATCACTTTCCTTGAGGCATATTTTATAACTTTAGACGTGTGAAAGGAGTCTCCATCCTGTTGAAATATTTCCGTTCCAATTTGCATGAAACAATTTGCCAAATTATAGTCAGACAGCTCAAGTAAATATCCTTCTTAACAGATTGATAATTAGGGAGATTAACAAGGCTAGCTGGAACACTGAATCCAAACGCGCCCGCATTATAATTAATGAAGGGTGCATGGCAGTTTGGCAGCGTAATTAGGATCGAACGGATATGAAACTTATCCTCCACACCTTTGTTCCCATTTTATCACTGACAAAGAGATGTAGTTTCATCTGTCCAAAGTACCCTTTTCCAGTCTTTTTGGTCTCACTCACTGTATTTTTTTTTTTGCTTTTTTGAAAATGAAATCCTTTTATCCCTTTGCTGCTTGATCACCTTTGGTACATTGTACGCCCGTTACATTCTTGAACAAACTCTTCTTTTGGATGTACTTTGAATAGTATGAACACTCATTGATCACAAGAGTAGCGAATTAGTTCCTTAAATTGCCTGGCTCTCAAGGTTGATTCAAACACTAATTGCCGCCTTATAACCATGAGTTCTATTGGACACATTAGGCGCGTGTCTACAACTATGTTTATGATCTGAGAGATCTTTTCTCCCACTGCCTTGAGCTTAGCGATGAGACGATTGACTTTTTCATTCTACTCGGTCTGTTTACTTATTTTTTTTATTACACAAACTCACTTCATGGCACTCAATCACTCTGACATTGCTATCATGTTTTGTTTTCTTCTTGGATTTTTTTTATGAAAACGGATTAGACTCAGAATGATAGCATGGGGGAAAGGGCATATGTGGTGAAAACATACACACAACATTTCATCTCTCAGGGAGCATTGATATTAAAGAGTCAAAATAGGTGTGAACAATAAATGAAATCCGACTAAATATATCCGTAGAATTCACTTCATACCAGGCACCCTTCATTGATGTGGTGTGGGTCAGAAGGGAGCAATAACCAAACTTTTTGCTTTTCTCACTAAATTGCCGTGGCACCCAGTAGCTTCTTAGCTTTCGTAGGCCTTCTCAGACCAATACTTGCCCATGCTTTGTGCAGAGTGGGTGTGCGTCAAATGATGAATGTGGTTATTTTTACCTTTACCATTGGCATTCTTATATACTATTGCATTTTTATTCTGTACTAGATTCCCTGTTGTATGTTGTGTTTTTGTTACAGTCTTAGTTTCCTAGTGAAGTTAACAAATGGAAAAATATGAAATAAGAATACTATGATTTGCTGTATCTTTTTTCCATTTATCAAACTTGAATTATATTCATTTTTCCCCTGGTTGTCATAATTGACATTTCCAGTTAAAATACTTCACTAGAATGCACTCTTAGCGCACAAGTATTGTGGCACCCTTGCACCACACCAGTTAGGGGAATATGCAAAATTTAATGATTTGTGTTAACAAAATTTATATTCATTGATAGTCTAGCAAATTCTCATTGTTTATATATATATATATATATATATATATATATATATATATATATATATATATATATATATATACATATATACATATACATATATATATATATATATATATATATATATATATATATATATATATATATATATATATATATATATATATATATATATATATATATATATATATATATATATATATATATATATATATATATATATATATATATATATATATATATATATATATATATATATATATATATATATATATATATATATATATATATATATATATATATATATATATATAAACCCAATGAGAACTTGCTAAACTATCAATGGAAATAAATTTTTTCAACACAAATCATTAAATTTTGCATATTCCCCTAACTGGTGTAGTGCAAAGATGCCACATTACTGGTGCTCTAATAGTGCATTCTTGTAAAGTATTTTAACTAGAGATGTCAATAATGACAAACAGGGGGAAATGAATATAATATATATGTACATATATATATATATATATATATATATATATATATATATATATATATATATATATATATATATATATATATATATATATATATATATATATATATATATATATATAAATATATATATATATATATATACTATATATATATATATATATATATATATATATATATATATATATATATTATATATATATATATATATATATATATATATATATATATATACATATATATATATATATATTATATATATATATATATATATATATATATATATATATATATATATATATATATATATATATATATATATATATATATATATGTATGTATATATATATATATATATATATATATATATATATATATATATATATATATATATATATATATATATATATATATATATATATATATATATATATATATATTATGAATGCACACAATATATTTTGTGGAAATAAAGGTATTAATACTTTTTTATGTTTAGCCATGTTTTAATGTGGTATTCGGATTTTTTTTTTTGCAATGTATCTTTGTTGTGCTGTTAATATCCCTAATAAGTTAGCTTCATTATTTTGTTGTATTCTTATTATATTCTATTATTTAAACTATGAATGGGAGATCATCATTGCGTTAGGTATTTGTGGATAGAATATATTTTTCTTTAGATTACTTTTTTCATTGTCAGGCAACCAGGAAGATTATCAGCAAAATTTTGTGGTGTGGTTGTGGGAATTGTACCCTAAGTCTTCTCCAAAGCGTCCTCAAGTTTTCTTTTACTCATGAGGTGTCTCTTCATTGTGCATGTTATATTTCGACCAGAACTCTAAATATAAGTCATTGAATTTACATAATAATCAATGAATACTAATACAAATTCAGGGCTGACATCATCAGAGAGCAAGAGAAATCTTACCTGTGGATGACTTATTGAGTATTTTTTGCCATTATATAAAATCTGATTCTCATCATTAACTGTCCAAGTGAATGTGGGCGCTGGAGCTGCTAGAACTCGGCACTCTAAACGTCCAGTATCACCAATAATAGCCCATCGTCTAACAGTCGTATGACCACTGATAATGGAGGGTTCTGGAGGTTCTGTCATAGAGATAGCAATACTGAATCAGAGAGAGAGAGAGAGAGAGAGAGAGAGAGAGAGAGAGAGAGAGAGAGAGAGAGAGAGAGAGAGAGAGAGAGAGAGAGAGAGAGAGAGAGAGAGAGAGAGAGAGAGAGAGAGAGAGAGAGAGAGAGAGAGAGAGAGAGAGAGAGAGAGAGAGAGAGAGAGAGAGAGAGAGAGAGAGGAAGAGAGAGAGAGAGAGAGAGAGAGAGAGAGAGAGAGAGAGAGAGAGAGAGAAGAGAGAGAGAGAGAGAGAGCAGAGAGAGAGAGAGAGAGAGAGAGAGAGAGAGAGAGAGAGAGAGAGAGAGAGAGAGAGAGAGAGAGAGAGAGAGAGAGAGAGAGAGAGTATCTTCATCAATGTTCAGGAATATTTGGCCCCCAGCCATTGAATGAATTAAGTGAAAGAGAGCATGCTATTTCCAAAATATCAGATTCTTCATACTAAAGAAACGAAAATGACAACATTATTATTAAAAAAGCCTAATATATCATTATATTTTCAAGTATCCCTAGGCATAAATGACAACTTCATGTCAAGCAGTTTCATTCTTTACATATATAACCTTTTCTTTTGGATACAAAGTGATGCAGTTACTGATGACTATATCTTTTATTCTGTTACAAAGGAAACAAATATTCGCCAATATATATATATATATATATATATATATATATATATATATATATATATATATATATATATATATATATATATAATATATATATATATATATATATATATATATATATATATATATATATATATATATATATATATATATATATATATATATATATATATTTATATATATATATATATATATATATATATATATATATATATATATATATATATATATATATATATATATATATATATATATATATATATATATATATATATATATATATATATATATATATATATATATATATATATATATATATATATATATATATATATATATATATATATATATATATATATATATATATATATATATATATATATATATATATATATATATATATATATATATATATATATATATATATATATATATATATATATATATATATATATATATATATATATATATATATATATATATATATATATATATATATATATATATATATATATATATATATATATATATATATATATATATATATATATGAAGCATATATATATATATTGTGCTGTGATATAACAGTTTATTTTGCATATATATATATATATATATATATATATATATATATATATATATATATATATATATATATATATATATATATATATATGACACATAATTACTGTGCCAAGGGGCTGCCAACTACACCACAGAAGTTTATAAGGGAAATAAATCTTACAACTTTATCTGCTATACTAGGAATGAACGCATTCTCACTGAATGCCACTTTGTTCATATTACAGTTTCCCCGTAACTCAGTCGTTGTTCACTTTCGCATTTAATTCAAATCTTAATGTAACTAGGGATCACCAATAACCACAAAAGCTCATTGCCATATGTGAAAACTTGAATAATATTTCATTCATATAGAATGCCTTCATTGCAAGTATAGCAGACAAAGCTGTATGGTCTGTTTCCCTTTTAGCCATCTGTGGCGTAGTTGGTAGTGCCTTGGCACAGTAATTATTGTCCCAGGTTCGAGTTTAAGTCGGGTTAAAACATATTCATATTTTCACATATGGTTATGTTTTTATTTGATTATATATATATATATATATATATATATATATATATATATATATATATATATATATATATATATATATATATATATATATATATATATATATATATATATATATATATATATATATATATATATATATATATATATATATATATATATATATATATATATATATATATATATATATATATATATATATATATATATATATATATATATATATATATATATATATATATATATATATATATATATATATATATATATATATATATATATATATATATATATATATATATATATATATATATATATATATATATATATATATATATATATATATATATATATATATATATATATATATATATATATATATATATATATATATATATATATATATATATATATATATATATATATATATATATATATATATATATATATATATATATATATATATATATATATATATATATATATATATATATATATATATATATATATATATATATATATATATATATATATATATATATATATATATATATATATATATATATATATATATATATATATATATATATATATATATATATATATATATATATATATATATATATATATATATATATATATATATATATATATATATATATATATATATATATATATATATATATATATATATATATATATATATATATATATATATATATATATATATATATATATATATATATATATATATATATATATATATATATATATATATATATATATATATATACATAATGCTAAATGCACACACAGACACATTAACACACGCACACACATGCATACACACACACGCCCAAACATACACAAACTCACACACACACACTAACGCAAACACACATATATATATATATATATATATATATATATATATATATATATATATATATATATATATATATATATATATATATATATATATATATATATATATATATAAATATATATATATATATATATATATATATATATATATATATATATATATATATATATATATATATATATATATATATATTTTTGTGTGTGTGTGTGTGTGTGTGTGTGTGTGTGTGTGTGTGTGTGTGTGTGTGTGTGTGTGTGTGTGTGTGTGTGTGTGTGTAATTACCTAATTGTATTTACGGGAAAGAGCCCAAAGTTTGTATCTTCCCGTCTCCTGATCGGTTTCATTTTATACTTAGCGATATTTATCATACCTGTCCTTAAAACTATGGATTGAGGTAGCATTAACTACCTCCTCGCTTTGCGAATTCCAATTATCAACTACTCTTACACTGAAAAAGTATTTCCTTACATCCTGCAAAGAAGTTTTCTTACGAAGCTTCAAACTATGACCTCTAGTTCTAGAGCCAGTCATATCAAAATATCGATCCCTATCCACTCTATCATAACCATGAAGGGATTTAAAGACTGTCACCATATCCCCCCTCAATCTTCTAGCTTCGAGTGATGGTAAGTCTAATTCCCTCAGCCTTTCATCATAACTGAGATTGCGTATTTCTGGCACCAGTTTCGTGGCATGTCTTTGAACTTTTTCAAGCTTAGCTATGTGCTTTTTCGAGTGTTGATTCCAAAAGAGGGCTGCATATTCGAGTTTTGGCCTCACATAGGTTACACAAATATTTCTGAACATTTCCTTGTCCATGTGCCTGAAGGCTACCCTTACATTTGATAAGAATGCATATGCTGCCCTTACTATGCCATTTATATGTATTTCTGGAGACAAATCTGCCAGTATGTTTACTCCTAGATCTCTCTCATTTTCTGTCTCTTGAAGTTGTACTCCAGCCACCGAGTAGTCAAGCTTGGACCTTCTTGCACTTGTACCCATTCTCATTACCTTACATTTTGAAGTATTGAATTTCATTAGCCACTTTTCTGACCACTCATGCAAAGTATTTAGATCTTCCTGAAGTTCTCTACCATTGATCTCGTTTTTTACTTTCTTCACAATCTTTGCATCATCTGCAAACATATTCATGAATGAATTTACAGACTCTGGTAGGTCATTTACATATACAAGGAACAAAAGTGGCCCTAAAACTGAACCCTGTGGAACTCCACTACTAACTCTTCTCCATTCAGACACTGAGTGTCTTACTCTCACCCACTGTTCCCTTCCTTCTTAGTAAGTTTTTATCCATTCCAAAACATTTCCACCTATTCTAGCCATTGCTTGCAGCGTCCTAATAAATCTCCCATGTGGAACAGTGTCAAACGCTTTCTGGAAGTCTAGGAATATGCATTCTGCCCAGCCCTCTCTTTCCTGTAAGATTCGGCTTACCTCATCATAATATTCTAATAAGTTTGTTACTGTTGATCTACCTTCTCTGAAGCCATGTTGCCTCACTAACAAAAATTGAAGGATTCCAAGTGAAGAGAGATATGTTTCCTTAGTAGTTTCTCCATAACTTTGCAAACTATGCTGGTCAAGGAAACTGGTCTATAGTTCAGAGCCGTATCCCTCCTTCCCTTTTTGAAGATAGGTATCACATTTGCTTGTTTCCATCATCTTGCAATCTCCCCTGACCCCAGTAACTTTTTAAATATGATATCCAGTGCCACTTATATTGAGTTTGCGTATTTTTTAAGTACATGAGGGGATATGTCATCAGGACCTGTAGCTTTATGAACATCTAAATCCATCAGCGCTTTGCATACCTCTTTGGCTGTAAGGTTGATGTTCTCTAATACC
>JAXCGZ010006379.1:2500-45035 GCA_037179515.1 Halocaridina rubra | reverse complement strand
TCCATAAATCTCCTCTTTGGCTGCCTCTCCCCCCTCCTACCTTCTCCCAATAATATAAAAGTAACCTAAGAACGCAACCAATTTCAGGACCCCAGTACTTGGATCACAGAGACGTACCCTTGGCCCCCTGGTAACCATGCGGGTCCGCAGGCACTTTTATCGCTGCGCCCGGAGGACGTTGGATACGATGCCCTTGCACCAACCGTAACATCCAGTGCTCAAGATAAATTCAAAAATGACAGCCAGGGAGAAAATGATCCACTGGTAAGCATATTTCTCTGTAAATATACGTTGGATATCATATATCAAATTATTGTTATTGATGTAAAGAATATACTGAGCAAGTAAAAGCTAGTTAAGTAACCATATGACGAGAAATGTAAACAAGTAAGAATTTTAATAATTAGTAGAATAAGTATGATTAACTAACTAATCATTTTGATGTTTCATATAGCAAGCAAGATTAACAGTTTAATATGAAAAGCACATTGTGTTTATATAAAGTAAGAGAGTGAATTAGAAAAAACTATAATTGATGAAAATATAAGGTAAAATCACCAGACAATTTACAAGAACTATGTCTTACCATAACTTACCTTTCACAGTGTTCTCTTTCAATATCAGTGTAATATGCTTAGTAAATCAGGTTATATTCAAGATTATTACAAGTATTTAGTATCATTATACTCTATTTCAGCTAAGTATGTTGATGAGACTGCAAGAGGCAGCAAACTACTCCAGTCCACAACAGGACTCAGATACATCTCTGGACAATATTGAGAATAGACTGGAATCTACAATATAAGCAATTAAATTTGAAAGAAATTTCTATTTCTTTCTAAACAGATAATTAGTATTTCTTTACTTTGATCTTATGTGTTGGCTAAATATATATGAAATATTGCAGATAAATATAATGAACAAAGTAAAGGGCTTTGTCGAAATTACCTCGACATCATGAAATTGTGGGTTAAAATAACCTTTGGAAAAAACTTTTTGGGATCTAGTCATAATCCAGTAGTCATTATCTACTGGATACATACGCATATATATCAAGTCATTCATTACTTCAGTGTTATTTCTTTCAGATTATATACTTTGTGAGTAGATGTCCTAGTTTAATTTCACCTTAAGTAGTTGGCTTTTTACCTGTTAGTAAGCATTGACCAACTTTATTAAAAAATTTGCTCATTGTCTGACAAGACTTCAACCTCATTAAAAGGTTATTGCACTAATGTAATAATAACACTGACAAACTTTGAGCTATCTTGTCAAATACACACTAGTTTGGAATTAGCTGGCATTTGCTACTGTAACTACTACTACTAGTACTGCCAGAGTACTGTCCACTCCTTTATGAGTATAGAGCATGGCATTGGTTCCTACTCTGTACATTGTTGGTAATTAATTATTGATGGCAAAAGGGATTGTTTTTAAACCTGTGTAAATATCCTCATAGGTTTTATTTACATCCCATCCATCATTATTGTCCATATAAATCTCATATGGTAGCTCAAGTTAAGTGTTTTTTAGTTTATTGTAATTCCCAAGTTTGTGCTGTGTATTTTTTATTATCAGTGTCCAATAGTATATTTTCTTTTAGATATTTCAGAGTTATATTATATACTGTATCTTGTAATATTTAGGCACAAATTCTATTTGTGGAGGCATTTTTTTTTCACATCCATATAATGGTTCTTCCAGTTTGTCTCTGTGTTTCTGACTTACGATGCTGCGGGAAAAAATAGCTTCAAGCTTCAATGTGGTGAGTATGTACTATTTCTAAATATTTAACAGTATGTATAAATATAAATACAGTATTGTGTATGTTTGTCGCAACATGATTTTCCGTGCTTATCGTTGCTTACCAGTATCTGTTTTCATAACTGTGTGAATATTAACTAGCAAGAACAGACACAGAACTGATAAGCATGCTTTCACTGAATACTACTTTACGGAATGTGCTTCGTAAACACGCCTTTTTAATCAATAAACCAAAGCCAAGCGTACCAGTGTCCTTAGCTTGTGTGCCTATGAGCTAAGTTAGCTGTGAATTTTCTAATTATTATTGCTTGTATAACGTGGACTCACATATATGCATTTCATCTGACCTTTTTGCAGCTTATTTTTGGTGTAAGCTTCAAGCATTCAGCCTTCATGTCACGTTGCCAAACTTTATATTGTTAATTCTTTTTTTTTATATAAATTTATATATAATGTACATAAAAATACATATATATTTGGTATCTAAAGTGTGTAATTGCTGTTTTAAAACATGTGTATTGTGATCACCGTATACAGTACCTATAAATGGACGGACCTTAAGGGACTTTTGAAATAGATTTGTATAATCTGATATATTGTCTGTCACTTTTCACTGTGGACATCCATGTTGCAGACGCTATGCGAACATCATTTAATCCTGCCCTTCAAATACCAAAGTCATATTTTAAAAGAATATCCCTTTTAACACACATATATATATATATATATATATATATATATATATATATATATATATATATATATATATATATATATTATATATGTATGTATATTTAAATGGATTTAATGATGTCTGTGTAGTATCCAATCCTGGCAGTCTGTATTATAGCAGGGATTTCATTTTTTTTTTTTTTTTTTTTTTTTGGCTATATCACTTCTGTTATGTGTTCACGTGAAAACATCCCTCATTTCCATTTTTATACATACAGCAGAGCAGCATTTTTGAATACAATATATTCATTTTCAGATTTTTTGAGTTTTAATACCTATCTAGACAAAGTTTCCTAGAAACAGATGATACAACAAGGAAATTTTATATCTTAGCTGCAAATCGTTTGAGCCACCACCCATAAAAGAGAAATTTTTAGAAAGAGCAAGGTACATTAAAGAAAGCACCAATATCCATAATAACGAAGAGTGAAGGCAAAAGTGCTCAGCTGTCTTTGGAATGTTTCACTTCAGAATTGTGACTGCTTAAGAATTAATGATCAACATGTCACTGTTCAGACAAATATGATAAGAACCCACACTTCTGCATTGACTGTATATCACATCCTTCACACCTAAGTGGGAAAACAGAAGACACAAGGACTCAGTAGCAATCCAATTCTTTGCATCATTCCCAATTTCCGTGTAGACCTAATGTCCTTAGCAGAGCAAGATTGCATAATGCAAGGTTTTTCTGGAATGCAATTATTCTGTTACAAAAGATTGCCAAAAATATTAATAACAGGGAATAGAACTGAAGGAAATGGAAGAGAATTTCTTTTATAATTAATGAAAAGTTCCAAATGAGGAGAGTTTATCATTAATAGTTTGAATTTCTTTGTAAGTCTTAGGGTCCCATACACTGTGTAATTTGGCCTTGAGACCACTAGACAGATCTAGTTGGAGCCAACCAGATCTGTGTATGGCTCATCTATGGGCCGAATCTTACAGGAAAGAGAGGGCTGGGCAGATTGCATATTCCTAGACTTCCAGAAAGCGTTTGACACTGTTCCACATGGAAGACTTATTAGGAAGCTGCGAGCACTGGCAAGAATAGGTGGAAATGTCTTGAAATGGATAAAAACTTAGAAGGAAGGGAACAGAGGGTTAGAGTAAGACACTGTGTCTGAATGGAGAAAAGTTAGTAGTGGAGTTCCACAGAGTTCAGTTTTAGGGCCACTTTTGTTCCTTGTATATGTAAATGACCTACCAGAGGCTGTAAATTCATTCATGAATATGTTTGCAGATGATGCAAAGATTGTGAAGAAAGTAGGAAACGAGAACAATGGTAGAGAACTTCAGGAAGATCTAAATAGTCTGCACGAGTGGTCAGAAAAGTGGCTAATGAAATTCAAGTAAGGTAATGAGAATGGGTACAAGTGCAAGAAGGCCCAAGCTTGACTACTCGGTGGCTGGAGTACAACTTCAAGAGACAGAAAATGAGAGCGATCTAGGAGTAAACATACTAGCAGATTTGTCTCCAGAAATACATATAAATGGAATAGTAACGGCAGCATATGCATTCTTATCAAATGTAAGGGTAGCCTTCAGGCACATGGACAAGGAAATGTTCAGAAATATTTATGTAACCTATGTGAGGCCAAAACTCGAATATGCAGCCCCCTTTTGGAATCTGCACTTGAAAAAGCACATAGCTAAGCTTGAAAAAGTTCAAAGACATGCCACGAAACTGGTGCCAGAAATACGTAATCTCAGTTATGATGAGAGGCTGAAGGAATTACTTACCATCACTCGAAGCTAGAATATTGAGGGGGGATATGGTGACTGTCTTTAAATTCCTTCATGGTTATGATAGAGTGTATAGGGATCCATATTTTGATATGCAGGATGTAAGGAAATACTTTTTCAGTGTAAGAGTAGTTGATAATTGGAATTGGCTAAGCGAGGAGGTAGTTAATGCTATCTCAATCCATAGTTTTAAGGACAGGTATGATAAGTATTACTAAGTGGAAAATGGAACCGATCAGAAAACGGGAAGATACGAGCTTTGGGCTCTTTCCCGTAAACACAATTAGGTAATCACAACTAGCCCATAAACTATCCAATCTGATCTGATCCGATCATATCTGTCTGATGATCTTGGGGCCAATTCGCACTGTGTATGGGCACATTTATATATGCGCACGATAGAGAAGGAACTTTATAGCAAAAAGTTCTTGCAGGCAGTATGAATTTAGTAAAAATTGGTCGCAGGGCTGGTGGTAAAACACTTCCATTACCCTGGAGTAATGTGATACAGGCATATGTTTTTATCAAGTCTACACAATACCATGCCCCAACTCATTAGCTGCATTCTAATAAGAAATATATTCTGGGATTCCCATTCTGTTATATGTGACAATATCTTTAGCACCCGTGTTTAACATAGCATACACGATAGTGTAGCTAACTTTTTCCCTTTCTTGCACTAATATGCACTACATACAAACTGGGTTTAGTACAGTGTGTACCATACCATATAATATATTTTATTTTACATGCCACCAAAGGAGCATGAACGAAAGAACCTGTGATTTCAATATGATATTAATGAAATATTATCATTCAATAATGCAATGTCACCAAATGAGGAAAGATGAGTGATACAAAGATGGAAATGAAGGAAAAATGAAATAACAGAACACGCCATCTTTAGTAAGAAACAGAAACTGCTACATATTAAACAATGATGATTTCCATGGCAATATGGTACTAAAAAAAAAAAAAAAAAAAAAAAAAAAAAAAAAAAAAAAAAAAAAAAAAAAAAAAACATTAATTTATGTCCCCTCCCAACATGGGGGTAGTCACTGGAAGGCATTCATGCTACTTCCTACTCAAGAGGATAAATCTGAATCGTCATCGTGGCTATTTTTTTTTTTTTAATATTTCCATTACAATGTATCTACTGTAAGTATGAAAAAAAGAGGAAGTTAAATTCAGTATAGCAAATCCAAGATTTAAAAGAACGAAGAATGATTTGAATCTATTATAAAGCATCAAACCATGCATGAGTAACCCTACTACAAATTAATTCAGTCAGAAGCAGCAAATGTATGTCTAGTCTTTGTCAATGAGGGCTAACTAAGAACTATATATTTAAATGAAATGAAAGTTTTGATTACTAATCATCGTATTTATTAACACTTAAGCTTCTCAGGTCATGGTCACCGATTCTGATGGAATTAATTTACAAATGGTTCATCAATCCCCCAGGGGACAGTACAGGTGATTAATTCCCACATTCTTCCTCTCCTCTCACCATGAGCTTTTACCTTATGCTACGTGGCTTGAAAACTCGTGGGATGTGCAGTACTTCATAGATAGAACAATCGTGACAGCTCAAATCTACATCCCCAAACCTTTAAGCGGCCAAGTTGTACTAACGTTGCCTTCACACCAAAAAAACGCTGTTTAACTATGGAATGTGTGAACATGGCTGTGTTTAATGTTAACTTCTAGCACTCCTTACTAGGAGATTAACATCTGCAAATGTAATACCTTAAATCTTTACGGTTGAAATATAGAAAGCTAAGTTTTCCCCTTCCTTAACTACATATACAGTAATCCAAAAATGGTTATTTACCATGTATAATCAGTTACATGTCCCCTGAACCTTGGAAAGGAGTTAATATATAAAGTTTAGGAATGAATACAAACAACTAATACCTACCTGCTTCAAGTGCCAGCAAGTAAAAGAGAAGCAAGACCTGATATTACAATGTCTCCAAACACTACTTAAGAATTGAGGGACGATTAGGTTAGGTTAGGTTAGGAGTTAGGTTAGGTTAAGTTAGGTTAGGTTAGGTTAAGTTACGTTAGGTTAGGTTAAGTTAGGTTAGGTTAAGTTAGGCTAGGTTAGGTTAAGTTAGGTTAGGTTAGGTTAAGTTAGGTTAAGTTAAAATCTCTTAAGATCAATAAAATTAACTAAAAATCCATGAAAATTCCTAAAAAATCCAAAAAATCTAAAAATCCCTAAAAATCACAAAAAAACATAGAAATTAATAAAAATATATATATAAATACTCTAAAATCTCTAAAAATCACTAAAATTCACTAAAATCCTAAGAAAATCTAATAATCATTAAAAGTCCATAAAAATCTCTAAAAATCTCAAAAAATCCCTAGAACTCATTAAAAATCCCAATAAATCGCTAAAAATCGTTAAAAAAAACATTAAAATCCATAAAAATCCCTACAAATCCCGAAAAATTCAAAAAATTCTTTAAAAATCTATAAAAATCCCTAAAAATCCATAAAATTTCCCTGAAAAATCCCTACAAATCAATAAAAATTCCTAAAATTCCCCAATAATCCATAAAAATTCATTAATAATCCATAGAAATCATTAAAAAATCCATACACATCTTTAAAAATTACTTAAAATCACTAGAAATAAATTAAAATTCGAAAAAATCCATAAAAATCTCTAAAAATCATTAGATATTACCAAAAATGCATAAAAATTCCTAACAAAATCCATAAAAATCTTTAAAAATCTCTATATATCCCTAAAATTCACTAAAAATACCTTAAAATCTCTAGAAATCCTTAAAGACCTATAAAGAAATGGTAAAAATCTCTAAAAATCGCTAAATTCAACTAATAATCCCTAAAATTTTCTAAAACTCCTGAAAAATCCCTGTAAATAATGAAAAATTCCTAAATTTTTCTAAAAATCCTTAAAATTTATAAAAACCAATAAAAATTTCTAAAAAAAAAAAATCTCTAAAAAATCCTTAATATTCCTAAAAATTCATAAAAAATACCAAAAATCTGTAAAAATCCATGCAAATCCCTAAAAATCCATTAAAAATCTTAAAAAATCTCTAAAAATCTCTAAGAATCCCATAAAATTTTCTAAAAATCCTTAAAAACTCCTAAAAATTCATAAATATTCAAAAAAATTCCTTAAAAATCTCTAAAATCCCAAAATTCCATAAAATTCCAAAGAAAAATCCCTACAAATAAATTAAAATTCCTGAAAATCCCATAAAATCCAAAAAAAATCATTAATAATCCATGGAAATCCCTAAAAAATCCATAAACATCTTTAAAAATTACTTAAAATCCCTACAAATAAATGAAAATTGGAAAAAAATCCATAAAGATATCTAAAAAAATCTTTAGATATTACCAAAAATTAAAAGAAATTCCAAAAAAATACATAAAATTCTTTAAAAATCTCTAAAAATCCCTAAAATTTGCTAAAAATCCCTTAAAATCTCTAGAAATCCTTAAAAATCTAAAAAAAATTGTCAAAATCTCTAAAACTCACTAAAATCAACTAATAATCCCTAAAATTCTCTAAAACTCCTTAAAAATCTCTAAATTTTTCTAAAAATCCTTAAAAAAAATTAAAAATTCTTGGAAATTTCTAAAAAAAAATCACTAAAAATCTCTCAAAAAAATTCTTAATATATCTAAAAATTCATAAAAAATACCAAATATCTGTAAAAATCCATGCAAATACCTAAAAATCCATTAAAATTCTTAAAATAATTTTTAAAGATGTTTATGGATTTTTTCAGGGATTTCTATGTATTATTAATAAATTTTCATGGATTTTAGGGGATTTTTTGGAATATGTTGATTTGTAGGGATTTTTCAGGGGAATTTTATGGATCTTTAGAGATTTTTAAGGATTTTTTTGAATTTTTATGAATTTTTTGGATTTTTTAAGGATTGTTTTTTAAATTTTAGAGATTTTTTGGGATTTTTAGAGATTTTTAGTGTTTTTTAATAATTTTAATGTATTTTTAAGAATTTTTAGCGATTTATAGGGATTTTTAATGAGTTTTAGGGATTTTTAGAGATTTTTTGAGATTTGTATGGACTTTTAAGGACTTTTAGATTGTTTTAGGGTTTAATGAATTTTAGTGATTCATAGAGATTTTAGATTATTATATATTTATATTAATTTCTATTGATTTTTGGTGTTTTTCGTGGATTTTTATATATTTTTTTTGTTTTTTTTTGGATTTTTCATGGATTTTTAGTTATTTTTATTGATTTTAAGAGATTTGTATGGATTTTCTTTTATGGAGTTTTAGATATTTTTTGAATTGTTAGGAATTTTTAAGGATTTTCAGGGATTTGTAGGGATTTTTAGAGATTTTTAAGGATTTTTAGGACTTTTAATTTAATGTATGGGATATTTCAGGATTTTTAATGATTTTTAGGTATTTTTTAGGGAATTTTTATGGATTTTTAGTGGTTTCTTGAGTTTTTAGTGATTTTTTGTAATTTTTATTAATTGTTTGTAATTTTTAGGTATTTTTAGAGATTTTTAGGGATTTTTATTGATTATTCGAGATTACTAGGGATTTTTAGTGAAGCTAACCTAACTACCTAACCTAACCTAACTTAACCTAACCTAACCTAACCTAACCTAACCTAACCTAACTTAACCTAACCTAACCTAGGTTAGGTTAGGTTAGGTTAGGTTAGGAGGGGGGGTTAGGTTAGGTTAGGTTAGGCTAGGTTAGGTTAGGTTATAGGTTTGGTTAGGTTAGGTTAGGTTAGGTTAGGTTAGGTTGGATTGGGTTGGGTTAGGTTAGGTAGGTTAGGTTAGGTTAGGTTAGGTTTGGTTACATTAGGTTAGGTTAGGTTGCGTTAGGTTAGGTTAGGCTAGGTTAGGTTAGGTTGGGTTAGGTTAGGTTAGGTTAGGTTGGGTTAGGTTAGGTTAGGTTAGGTTAGGATGGGTTAGGTTAGGTTAAGTTAGGTTAGGTTGGGTTAGGTTAGATTAGGTTAGGTTAAGTTAGGTTAGGTTCATTTAGGATAAGTTAGGTTAGGTTAGGTTAAGTTAGGTTAGGTTAGGTTGGGTTAGGTTAGGTTAGGTTAAGTTAGGTTAGGTTAGGTTAAGTTAGGTTTGGTTAGGTTAGGTTAGGTTAAGTTAGGTTAAGTTAGGTTAGGTTAGATTAGGTTTGGTTAGGTTAAGTTACGTTAGGTTAGGTTAGGTTAGGTTGGGTTAAGTTAGGTTTGGTTAGGTTAGGTTTGGTTAGGTTAGGTTAAGTTAGGTTAGGTTTGGTTAGGTTAGGTTAGGTTAAGTTAGGTTAGGTTAGGTTAAGTTAGGTTAGGTTAAGTTAAGTTAGGTTAGGTTAAGTTAGGTTTGGTTAGGTTAGGTTAGGTTAAGTTAGGTTAGGTTTGGTTAGGTTAGGTTAGGTTAAGTTAGGTTAGGTTTGGTTAAGTTAAGTTAGGTTAGGTTAGGTTAAGTTAGGTTAGGTTAGGTTAAGTTAGGTAAGGTTAGGTTAGGTTAGGTTAGGTTTGGTTAGGTTAGGTTAAGTTAGGTTAGGTTAGGTTAGGTTAAGTTAGGTTAGGTTAAGTTAGGTTAGGTTAGGTTAAGTTAGGTTAGGTTATGTTAGGTTAATTTAAGTTAGGTTAGGTTAGGTTAGGTTAAGTTTGATTAGGTTATGTTAGGTTAGGTTAGGTTAGGTTAGGTTAGGTTAAGCTAGGTTAGGTTAGGTTTGGTTAGGTTAGGTTAGGTTAGGTTAGGTTAAGTTAGGTTAGGTTTGGTTAGGTTAAGTTAGGTTAGGTTAAGTTAGGTTAGGTTAAGTTAGGTTAGGCTAGGTTAGGTTAAGTTAGGTTAGGTTAAGTTAGGTTAGGTTAAGTTAGGTTAGGTTAGGTTAAAATCTCTTAAGATCAATAAAAATAACTAAAAATCCATGAAAATTCCTAAAAATTCCAAAAAATCTAAAAATCCCTAAAAATCACAAAAAAACATAGAAATTAATCAAAATATATATATAAATATCCTAAAATCTCTAAAAATCACTAAAATTCACTAAAATCCTAAGAAAATCTAATAATCATTAAAAGTCCATAAAAATCTCTAAAAATCTCAAAAAAATCCCTAGAACTCATTAAAAATCCCAATAAATCGCTAAAAATCGTTAAAAAAAACATTAAAATCCATAAAAATCCCTACAAATCCCGAAAAATTCAAAAAATTCTTTAAAAATCTATAAAAATCCCTAAAAGTCCATAAAATTTCCCTGACAAATCCCTACAAATCAATAGAAATTCCTAAAATTCCCCAATAATCCATAAAAATTCATTAATAATCCAGAAAAATCATTAAAAAATCCATACACATCTTTAAAAATTACTTAAGATCACTAGAAATAAATTAAAATTCGAAAAAATCCATAAAAATCTCTAAAAATCATTAGATATTACCAAAAATGCATAAAAATTCCTAACAAAATCCATAAAAATCTTTAAAAATCTCTAAATATCCCTAAAATTCACTAAAAATACTTAAAATCTCTAGAAATCCTTAAAGACCTATAAAGAAATGGTAAAAATCTCTAAAAATCGCTAAATTCAACTAATAATCCCTAAAATTTTCTAAAACTCCTGAAAAATCCCTGTAAATAACGAAAAATTCCTAAATTTTTCTAAAAATCCTTAAAATTTATAAAAACCAATAAAAATTTCTAAAAAAAAATCTCTAAAAAATCCTTAATATTTCTAAAAATTCATAAAAAATACCAAAAATCTGTAAAAATCCATGCAAATCCCTAAAAATCTATTAAAAATCTTAAAAAATCTCTAAAAATCTCTAAGAATCCCATAAAATTTTCTAAAAATCCTTAAAAACTCCTAAAAATTTATAAATATTCTAAAAAATTCCTTAAAAATCTCTAAAACTCCCAAAAATTCCATAAAATTCCAAAGAAAAATCCCTACAAATAAATTAAAATTCCTGAAAATCCCATAAAATCCAAAAAAAATCATTAATAATCCATGGAAATCCCTAAAAAATCCATAAACATCTTTAAAAATTATTTAAAATCCCTACAAATAAATGAAAATTGGAAAAAAATCCATAAAAATATCTAAAAAAATCTTTAGATATTACCAAAAATTAAAAGAAATTCCAAAAAAAATACATAAAATTCTTTAAAAATCTCTAAAAATCCCTAAAATTTGCTAAAAATCCCTTAAAATCTCTAGAAATCCTTAAAAATCTAAAAAAATTTGTCAAAATCTCTAAAACTCACTAAAATCAACTAATAATCCCTAAAATTCTCTAAAACTCCTTAAAAATCTCTAAATTTTTCTAAAAATCCTTAAAAAAAAATTAAAAATCCTTGGAAATTTCTAAAAAAAAATCACTAAAAATCTCTCAAAAAAATTCTTAATATACCTAAAAATTCATAAAAAATACCAAATATCTGTAAAAATCCATGCAAATACCTAAAAATCCATTAAAATTCTTAAAGTAATTTTTAAAGATGTTTATGGATTTTTTCAGGGATTTCTATGTATTATTAATAAATTTTCATGGATTTTTGGGAATTTTTTGGAATATCTGTTGATTTTTAGGGATTTTTCAGGGGAATTTTATGGATCATTAGAGATTTTTAAGAATTTTTTGAATTTTTATGAATTTTTTGGATTTTTTAAGGATTGTTTTTTAAATTTTAGAGATTTTTAGTGATTTTTAGAGATTTTAGTGTTTTTTTAATAATTTAAATGTATTTTTAAGAATTTTTAGCGATTTATAGGGATTTTTAATGAGGTTTAGGGATTTTTAGAGATTTTTTGAGATTTGTATGGACTTTTAAGGACTTTTAGATTGTTCTAGGGTTTAATGAATTTTAGTGATTCATAGAGATTTTAGATTATTATATATTTATATTAATTTCTATTGATTTTTGGTGTTTTTCGTGGATTTTTATATATTTTTTTGTTTTTTTGGATTTTTCATGGATTTTTAGTTATTTTTATTGATTTTAAGAGATTTGTATGGATTTTCTTTTATGGAGTTTTAGATATTTTATGAATTGTTAGGAATTTTTAAGGATTTTTCGGGATTTGTAGGAATTTTTTAGAGATTTTTAAGGATTTTTAGGACTTTTAATGGAATGTATGGGATATTTCAGGATTTTTAATGATTTTTAGGTATTTTTTAGGGAATTTTTATGGATTTTTAGTGGTTTCTTGAGTTTTTAGTGATTTTTTGTAATTTTTATTAATTGTTTGTAATTTTTAGGTATTTTTAGAGATTTTTAGGGATTTTTTATTGATTATTCGAGATTACTAGGGATTATTAGTGATGCTAACCTAACTACCTAACCTAACCTAACTTAACCTAACCTAACTTAACCTAACCTAACCTAACCTAACTTAACCTAACCTAGCCTAACCTAACCTAGCCTAACCTATCTTAACCTAACCTAACCTAACCTAACTTAACCTAACCTAACCTAACCTAACCTAACTTAACCTAACCAAACCTAACCTAACCTAACCTAACTTAACCTAACCTAACCTAACTTAACCTAACCTAACCTAACTTAACCTAACTTAACCTAACCTAGGTTAGGTTAGGTTAGGTTAGGTAAGGTTAGGTTAGGAGGGGGGGTTAGGTTAGGTTAGGTTAGGCTAGGTTAGGTTAGGTTATAGGTTAGGTTAGGTTAGGTAGGTTAGGTTTGGTTAGGTTAGGTTGGGTTAGGTTACATTAGGTTAGGTTAGGTTGGGTTAGGTTTGGTTAAGCTAGGTTAGGTTAGGTTAGGTTAGGTTGGGTTAGGTTAGGTTAGGTTAGGTTGGGTTAGGTTAGGTTAGGTTAGGTTAAGATGGGTTAGGTTAGGTTAAGTTAGATTAGATTGGGTTGGGTTTGGTTAGGTTAGGTTAAATTAGCTTAGGTTAGGTTAGGATAAGTTAGGTTAGGTTAGGTTAGGTTAAGTTAGGTTTGGTTAGGTTAGGTTAGGTTAGGTTAGGTTAGGTTAAGTTAGGTTAGGTTAGGTTAAGTTAGGTTTGGTTAGGTTAGGTTAAGTTAGGTTAGCTTAGGTTAGGTTAGGTTAAGTTAGGTTAGGTTTGGTTAGGTTAAGTTAGGTTAGGTTAGGTTAGGTTAAGTTAGGTTAGGTTTGGTTAGGATAGATTAAGTTAGGTTAGGTTAGGTTTGGTTAGGTTAAGTTAGGTTAAGTTAGGTTAGGTTAAGTTAGGTTAGGTTGGGTTAGGTTAAGTTAGGTTAGGTTAGGTTTGGTTAAGTTATGTTAGGTTAGGTTAAGTTAAGTTAGGTTAGGTTAGGTTAAGTTAGGTTAGGTTAGGTTAGGTTAGATTAAGTTAGGTTAGGTTAAGTTAGGTTAGGTTAGGTTAGGTTAAGTTAGATTAGGTTAGGTTAAGTTAGGTTAGGTTAAGTTAGGTTAGGTTAGGCTAGGTTAGGTTAGGTTAGGTTAAGTTAGGTTAGGTTAGTTTAAGTTAGGATAGGTTAGGTTTGGTTAGGTTAAGTTAGGTTAGGTTAGGTTAAGTTAGGTTAGGTTAGGTTTGGTTATTTTAGGTTAAGTTAGGTTAGGTTAAGTTAGGTCTGGTTAAGTTAGGTTAGGTTAGGTTAAATAAGGTTAGGTTAGGTTAAGTTAGGTTAAGTTAGGTTAGGTTAGGCTAAGTTAGGTTAGGTTAGGTTAGGTTAAGTTTGGTTAGGTTAAGTTAGGTTAGGTTAAGTTAAGTTAGGTTAGGTTAAGCTAGGTTAGGTTAAGTTAGGTTAGGTTAAGTTAGGTTAGGTTAGGTTACATTAAGTTAGGTTAGGTTAGGTTAAGTTAGGTTAGGTTAGGTTAAGTTAGGTTAGGTTAAGTTAGGTTAGGTTTGGTTAGGTTAAGTTAGGTTAGGTTAAGTTAGGTTAGGTTAGGTTAAGTTAGGTTAGGTTAAGTTAGGTTCGGTTAGGTTAGGTTAGGTTAGGTTAAGCTAGGTTAGGTTAGGTTAAGTTAGGTTAGGTTAGGTTAGGTTAAGTTAGGTTATGTTAGGTTAGGTTAGGTTAAGTTAGGTTAGGTTAAGTTAGGTTTGGTTAGGTTAGGTTAGGTTAAAATCTCTTAAGATCAATAAAAATAACTAAAAATCCATGAAAATTCCTAAAAATTCCAAAAAATCTAAAAATCCCTAAGAATCACAAAAAAACATAGAAATTAATAAAAATATATATATAAATATCCTAAAATCTCTAAAAATCACTAAAATTCACTAAAATCCTAAGAAAATCTAATAATCATTAAAAGTCCATAAAAATCTCTAAAAATCTCAAAAAATCCCTAGAACTCATTAAAAATCCCTATAAATTGCTAAAAATCGTTAAAAAAACATTAAAATCCATAAAAATCCCTACAAATCCCGAAAAATTCAAAAAATTCTTTAAAAATCCATAAAAATCTCTAAAAATCATTAGATATTACCAAAAATGCATAAAAATTCCTAACAAAATCCATAAAAATCTTTAAAAATCTCTAAATATCCCTAAATTTCACTAAAAATACCTTAAAATCTCTAGAAATCCTTAAAGACCTATAAAGAAATGGTAAAAATCTCTAAAAATCGCTAAATTCAACTAATAATCCCTAAAATTTTCTAAAACTCCTGAAAAATCCCTGTAAATAACGAAAAATTCCTAAATTTTTCTAAAAATCCTTAAAATTTATAAAAACCAATAAAAATTTCTAAAAGAAAAATCTCTAAAAAATTCTTAATATTCCTAAAAATTCATAAAAAATACCAAAAATCTGTAAAAATCCATGCAAATCCCTAAAAATCCATTAAAAATCTTAAAAAATCTCTAAAAATCTCTAAGAATCCCATAAAATTTTCTAAAAATCCTTAAAAACTCCTAAAAATTTATAAATATTCTAAAAAATTCCTTAAAAATCTCTAAAAATTCCATAAAATTCCAAAGAAAAATCCCTACAAATAAATTAAAATTCCTGAAAATCCCATAAAATCCAAAAAAAATCATTAATAATCCATGGAAATCCCTAAAAAATCCATAAACATCTTTAAAAATTACTTAAAATCCCTACAAATAAATGAAAATTGGAAAAAAATCCATAAAAATATCTAAAAAAATCTTTAGATATTACCAAAAATTAAAAGAAATTCCAAAAAAATACATAAAATTCTTTAAAAATCTCTAAAAATCCCTAAAATTTGCTAAAAATCCCTTAAAATCTCTAGAAATCCTTAAAAATCTAAAAAAAATTGTCAAAATCTCTAAAACTCACTAAAATCAACTAAAAATCCCTAAAATTCTCTAAAACTCCTTAAAAATCTCTAAATTTTTCTAAAAATCCTTAAAAAAAATTAAAAATCCTTGGAAATTTCTAAAAAAAAATCACTAAATATCTCTCAAAAAAATTCTTAATATACCTAAAAATTCATAAAAAATACCAAATATCTGTAAAAATCCATGCAAATACCTAAAAATCCATTAAAATTCTTAAAGTAATTTTTAAAGATGTTTATGGATTTTTTCAGGGATTTCTATGTATTATTAATAAATTTTCATGGATTTTTGGGAATTTTTTGGAATATCTGTTGATTTGTAGGGATTTTTCAGGGGAATTTTATGGATCATTAGAGATTTTTAAGAATTTTTTGAATTTTTATGATTTTTTTGGATTTTTTAAGGATTGTTTTTTAAATTTTAGAGATTTTTAGTGATTTTTAGAGATTTTAGTGTTTTTTTTAATAATTTTAATGTATTTTTAAGAATTTTTAGCGATTTATAGGGATTTTTAATGAGGTTTAGGGATTTTTAGAGATTTTTTGAGATTTGTATGGACTTTTAAGGACTTTTAGATTGTTCTAGGGTTTAATGAATTTTAGTGATTCATAGAGATTTTAGATTATTATATATTTATATTAATTTCTATTGATTTTTGGTGTTTTTCGTGGATTTTTATATATTTTTTTTGTTTTTTTGGATTTTTCATGGATTTTTAGTTATTTTTATTGATTTTAAGAGATTTGTATGGATTTTCTTTTATGGAGTTTTAGATATTTTTTGAATTGTTAGGAATTTTTAAGGATTTTTAGGGATTTGTAGGAATTTTTAGAGATTTTTAAGGATTTTTAGGACTTTTAATGGAATGTATGGGATATTTCAGGATTTTTAATGATTTTTAGGTATTTTTTAGGGATTTTTTATGGATTTTTAGTGGTTTCTTGAGTTTTTAGTGATTTTTTGTAACTTTTATTAATTGTTTGTAATTTTTAGGTATTTTTAGAGATTTTTAGGGATTTTTTATTGATTATTCGAGATTACTAGGGATTTTTAGTGACGCTAACCTAACTACCTAACCTAACCTAACCTAACCTAACCTAACCTAACCTAACTTAACCTTACCTAACTTAACCTAACCTAACCTAACCTAACTTAACCTAACCTAGCCTAACCTAACCTAGCCTAACCTATCTTAACCTAACCTAACCTAACCTAACTTAACCTAACCTAACCTAACCTAACCTAACTTAACCTAACCAAACCTAACCTAACCTAACCTAACTTAACCTAACCTAACCTAACCTAACTTAACCTAACCTAACCTAACTTAACCTAACTTAACCTAACCTAACCTAGGTTAGGTTAGGTTAGGTAAGGTTAGGTTAGGAGGGGGGGTTAGGTTAGGCTAGGTTAGGTTAGGTTATAGGTTAGGTTAGGTTAGGTTAGGTTAGGTTAGGTTAGGTAGGTTAGGTTTGGTTAGGTTAGGTTAGGTTGGGTTAGGTTACATTAGGTTAGGTTGGGTTAGGTTAGGTTAAGCTAGGTTAGGTTAGGTTAGGTTAGGTTGGGTTAGGTTAGGTTAGGTTAGGTTAGGTTAGGTTGGGTTAGGTTAGGTTAGGTTAGGTTAAGATGGGTTAGGTTAGGTTAAGTTAGATTAGATTGGGTTGGGTTTGGTTAGGTTAGGTTAGGTTAGGTTAAATTAGGTTAGGTTAGGATAAGTTAGGTTAGGTTAGGTTAGGTTAAGTTAGGTTTGGTTAGGTTAGGTTAGGTTGGGTTAGGTTAGGTTAGGTTAAGTTAGGTTAGGTTAGGTTAAGTTAGGTTTGGTTAGGTTAGGTTAGGTTAAGTTAGGTTAGGTTAGGTTAGGTTAAGTTAGGTTAGGTTAGGTTTGGTTAGGTTAAGTTAGGTTAGGTTAGGTTAAGTTAGGTTAGGTTTGGTTAGGATAGATTAAGTTAGGTTAGGTTTGGTTAGGTTAAGTTAGGTTAGGTTAGGTTAAGTTAGGTTAGGTTAGGTTAAGTTAGGTTAGGTTAGGTTGGGTTAGGTTAAGTTAGGTTAGGTTAGGTTAAGTTATGTTAGGTTAGGTTAAGTTAAGTTAGGTTAGTTTAGGTTAGGTTAAGTTAGGTTAGGTTAGATTAGGTTAGGTTAAGTTAGGTTAGGTTAGATTAGGTTAGGTTAGGTTATGTTAAGTTAGGTTAGGTTAGGTTAGGTTAGGTTGGGTTAAGTTAGGTTTGGTTAGGTTAGGTTTGGTTAGGTTAGGTTAAGTTAGGTTAGGTTTGGTTAGGTTAGGTTAGGTTAAGTTAGGTTAGGTTAGGTTGGGTTAAGTTAGGTTTGGTTAGGTTTGGTTAGGTTAGGTTAAGTTAGGTTAGGTTTGGTTAGGTTAGGTTAGGTTAGGTTAAGTTAGGTTAGGTTAAGTTAGGTTAGGTTAAGTTAAGTTAGGTTAAGTTAGGTTAGGTTAGGTTTGGTTAGGTTAGGTTAAGTTAGGTTAGGTTTGGTTAGGTTAGGTTAAGTTAGGTTAGGTTTGGTTAAGTTAAGTTAGGTTAGGTTAAGTTAGGTTAGGTTAGGTTAGGTTAAGTTAGGTAAGGTTAGGTTAAGTTAGGTTAGGTTAGGTTAAGTTAGGTTAGGTTAGGTTAGGTTAAGTTAGGTTAGGTTAAGTTAGGTTAGGTTAGGTTAGGTTAATTTAAGTTAGGTTAGGTTAAATTTGATTAGGTTATGTTAGGTTAAGTTAGGTTAGGTTAGGTTAATTTAGGTTAGGTTAGGTTAGGTTAAGCTAGGTTAGGTTAGGTTTGGTTAGGTTAGGTTAGGTTAAGTTAGGTTAGGTTAGGTTTGGTTAGGTTAAGTTAGGTTAGGTTAAGTTAGGTTAGGTTAGGTTAGGTTAAGTTAGGTTAGGCTAGGTTAGGTTAAGTTAGGTTAGGTTAAGTTAGGTTAGGTTAAGTTAGGTTAGGTTATGTTAGGTTAGGTTAAGTTAGGTTAGGTTAGGTTAAGTTAGGTTAGGTTAAGTTAGGTTAGGTTAGGTTAAAATCTCTTAAGATCAATAAAAATAACTAAAAATCCATGAAAATTCCTAAAAATTCCAAAAAATCTAAAAATCCCTAAAAATCACAAAAAAACATAGAAATTAATCAAAATATATATATAAATATCCTAAAATCTCTAAAAATCACTAAAATTCACTAAAATCCTAAGAAAATCTAATAATCATTAAAAGTCCATAAAAATCTCTAAAAATCTCAAAAAATCCCTAGAACTCATTAAAAATCCCTATAAATTGCTAAAATTCGTTAAAAAAAACATTAAAATCCATAAAAATCCCTACAAATCCCGAAAAATTCAAAAAATTCTTTAAAAATCTATAAAAATCCCTAAAAGTCCATAAAATTTCCCTGAAAAATCCCTACAAATCAATAGAAATTCCTAAAATTCCCCAATAATCCATAAAAATTCATTAATAATCCAGAAATTCATTTAAAAATCCATACACATCTTTAAAAATTACTTAAGATCACTAGAAATAAATTAAAATTCGAAAAAATCCATAAAAATCTCTAAAAATCATTAGATATTACCAAAAATGTATAAAAATTCCTAACAAAATCCATAAAAATCTTTAAAAATCTCTAAATATCCCTAAAATTCACTAAAAATACTTAAAATCTCTAGAAATCCTTAAAGACCTATAAAGAAATGGTAAAAATCTCTAAAAATCGCTAAATTCAACTAATAATCCCTAAAATTTTCTAAAACTCCTGAAAAATCCCTGTAAATAACGAAAAATTCCTAAATTTTTCTAAAATTCCTTAAAATTTATAAAAACCAATAAAAATTTCTAAAAAAAAATCTCTAAAAAATCCTTAATATTCCTAAAAATTCATAAAAAATACCAAAAATCTGTAAAAATCCATGCAAATCCCTAAAAATCTATTAAAAATCTTAAAAAATCTCTAAAAATCTCTAAGAATCCCATAAAATTTTCTAAAAAGCCTTAAAAACTCCTAAAAATTTATAAATATTCTAAAAAATTCCTTAAAAATCTCTAAAACGCCCAAAAATTCCATAAAATTCCAAAGAAAAATCCCTACAAATAAATTAAAATTCCTGAAAATCCCATAAAATCCAAAAAAAATCATTAATAATCCATGGAAATCCCTAAAAAATCCATAAACATCTTTAAAAATTATTTAAAATCCCTACAAATAAATGAAAATTGGAAAAAAATCCATAAAAATATCTAAAAAAATCTTTAGATATTACCAAAAATTAAAAGAAATTCCAAAAAAATACATAAAATTCTTTAAAAATCTCTAAAAATCCCTAAAATTTGCTAAAAATCCCTTAAAATCTCTAGAAATCCTTAAAAATCTAAAAAAATTTGTCAAAATCTCTAAAACTCACTAAAATCAACTAATAATCCCTAAAATTCTCTAAAACTCCTTAAAAATCTCTAAATTTTTCTAAAAATCCTTAAAAAAAATTAAAAATCCTTGGAAATTTCTAAAAAAAAATCACTAAATATCTCTCAAAAAAATTCTTAATATACCTAAAAATTCATAAAAAATACCAAATATCTGTAAAAATCCATGCAAATACCTAAAAATCCATTAAAATTCTTAAAGTAATTTTTAAAGATGTTTATGGATTTTTTCAGGGATTTCTATGTATTATTAATAAATTTTCATGGATTTTTGGGAATTTTTTGGAATATCTGTTGATTTTTAGGGATTTTTCAGGGGAATTTTATGGATCATTAGAGATTTTTAAGAATTTTTTGAATTTTTATGAATTTTTTGGATTTTTTAAGGATTGTTTTTTAAATTTTAGAGATTTTTAGTGATTTTTAGAGATTTTAGTGTTTTTTTAATAATTTAAATGTATTTTTAAGAATTTTTAGCGATTTATAGGGATTTTTAATGAGGTTTAGGGATTTTTAGAGATTTTTTGAGATTTGTATGGACTTTTAAGGACTTTTAGATTGTTCTAGGGTTTAATGAATTTTAGTGATTCATAGAGATTTTAGATTATTATATATTTATATTAATTTCTATTGATTTTTGGTGTTTTTCGTGGATTTTTATATATTTTTTTGTTTTTTTGGATTTTTCATGGATTTTTAGTTATTTTTATTGATTTTAAGAGATTTGTATGGATTTTCTTTTATGGAGTTTTAGATATTTTATGAATTGTTAGGAATTTTTAAGGATTTTTCGGGATTTGTAGGAATTTTTTAGAGATTTTTAAGGATTTTTAGGACTTTTAATGGAATGTATGGGATATTTCAGGATTTTTAATGATTTTTAGGTATTTTTTAGGGAATTTTTATGGATTTTTAGTGGTTTCTTGAGTTTTTAGTGATTTTTTGTAATTTTTATTAATTGTTTGTAATTTTTAGGTATTTTTAGAGATTTTTAGGGATTTTTTATTGATTATTCGAGATTACTAGGGATTATTAGTGATGCTAACGTAACTACCTAACCTAACCTAACTTAACCTAACCTAACTTAACCTAACCTAACCTAACCTAACCTAACCTAACCTAACTTAACCTAACCTAACCTAACCTAACTTAACCTAACCTAGCCTAACCTAACCTAGCCTAACCTATCTTAACCTAACCTAACCTAACCTAACTTAACCTAACCTAACCTAACCTAACCTAACTTAACCTAACCAAACCTAACCTAACCTAACCTAACTTAACCTAGCCTAACCTAACCTAACCTAACTTAACCTAACCAAACCTAACTTAACCTAACTTAACCTAACCTAGGTTAGGTTAGGTTAGGTTAGGTAAGGTTAGGTTAGGAGGGGGGGTTAGGTTAGGTTAGGTTAGGTTAGGCTAGGTTAGGTTAGGTTAGGTTAGGTTAGGTTAGGTTAGGTTAGGTAGGTTAGGTTTGGTTAGGTTAGGTTAGGTTGGGTTAGGTTACATTAGGTTAGGTTAGGTAGGGTTAGGATAGGTTAGGCTAGGTTATGTTAGGTTAGGTTAGGTTGGGTTAGGTTAGGTTAGGTTAGGTTAGGTTGGGTTAGGTTAGGTTAGGTTGGGTTAAGATGGGTTAGGTTAGGTTAAGTTAGGTTAGATTGGGTTGGGTTAGGTTAGGCTAGGTTAGGTTAGGTTAAATTAGGTTAGGTTAGGTTAGGTTAGGTTAGGATAAGTTAGGTTAGGTTAGGTTAGGTTAGGTTAAGTTAGGTTTGGTTAGGTTAGGTTAGGTTAGGTTGGGTTAGGTTAGGTTAAGCTAGGTTAGGTTAGGTTAGGTTAGGTTAAGTTAGGTTTGGTTAAGTTAGGTTAGGTTAGGTTAAGTTAGGTTAGGTTAGGTTAAGTTAGGTTAGGTTAGGTTAGGTTTGGTTAGGTTAAGTTAGGTTAGGTTAGTTTAGGTTAGGTTAGGTTAGGTTAAGTTAGGTTAGGTTAGGTTAGGTTTGGTTATTATAGGTTAAGTTAGGTTAGGTTAGGTTTGGTTAGGTTAAGTTAGGTTAGGTTAGGTTAAGTTAGGTTAGGTTAGGTTAGGTTAGGTTAGGTTAAGTTAGGTTAGGTTAGGTTAGGTTGGGTTAGGTTAAGTTAGGTTTGGTTAGGTTAGGTTATGTTAGATTAGGTTAGGTTAAGTTCCGTTAGGTTAGGTTAGGTTAAGTTAAGTTAGGTTAGGTTAGGTTAGGTTAGGTTAAGTTAGGTTAGGTTAGGTTAGGTTAGATTAAGTTAGGTTAGGTTAGATTAGGTTAGGTTAGGTTAGGTTAGGTTAAGATAGGTTAGGTTAGGTTAGGTTAGGTTAAGTTAGGTTAGGTTAGGTTAGGTTAGGTTAGGTTAGGTTAGGTTAAGTTAGGTTAGGTTAGGTTAGGTTAGGTTAGGTTAAGTTAGGTTAGGTTAGGTTAGGTTAAGTTAGGTTAGGTTTGGTTAGGTTAGGTTAGTTTAAGTTAGGTTGGGTTAGGATTGGTTAGGTTAAGTTAGGTTAGGTTAGGTTAGGTTAGGTTAAGTTAGGTCAGGTTAGGTTAGGTTAGGTTAAGTTAGGTTAGGTTAGGTTTGGTTATTTTAGGTTAAGTTAGGTTAGGTTAGGTTAAGTTAGGTTAGGTTAGGTTAGGTTAGGGTAGGTTAGGTTAAGTAAGGTTAGGTTAGGTTAAGTTAGGTTAGGTTAAGTTAGGTTAGGTTAGGTTAAGTTAGGTTAGGTTAGGTTAGGTTAGGCTAGGTTAGGTTAAGTTAGGTTAGGTTTGGTTAGGTTAAGTTAGGTTAGGTTAGGTTAGGTTAGGCAATGTTAGGTTAGGTTAGGTTAGGTTAAGTTAGGTTAGGTTAGGTTAGGTTAAGTTAGGTTAGGTTAGGTTAAGTTAGGTTAGGTTAGGTTAGGTTAGGTTAAGTTAAGTTAGGTTAGGTTAAGTTAGGTTAGGTTAGGTTAGGTTAGGTTAAGTTAAGTTAGGTTAGGTTAGGTTAGGTTAAGTTAGGTTAGGTTAGGTTAGGTTATGTTAAGTTAGGTTAGGTTAAGTTAGGTTAGGTTAGGTTAGGTTTGGTTAGGCTAAGTTAGGTTAGGTTAGGTTAGGTTAGGTTAAGTTAGGTTAGGTTAGGTTAGGTTAAGTTAGGTTAGGTTAGGTTAGGTTAGGTTAGGTCAGGTTAAGCTATGTTAGGTTAGGTTAGGTTAGGTTAGGTTAAGTTAGGTTTGGTTAGGTTAGGTTAGGTTAGGTTAGGTTAGGTTAGGTTAAGTTAGGTTAGGTTAGGTTAGGTTAGGTTAGGTTAAGTTAGGTTAGGTTAGGTTAGGTTGGGTTAGGTTAAGTTAGGTTAGGTTAGGTTAGGTTAGGTTAAGTTATGTTAGGTTAGGTTAAGTTAAGTTAGGTTAGGTTAGGTTAGGTTAGGTTAGGTTAGGTTTGGTTAGGTTAGGTTAGGCTAAGTTAGGTTAGGTTAGGTTTGGTTAGGTTAAGTTAGGTTTGGTTAGGTTAGGTTAAGTTAGGTTAGGTTAGGTTAGGTTAAGTTAGGTTAGGTTAGGTTAAGTAAGGTTAGGTTAGGTTAGGTTAAGTTAGGTTAGGTTAGGTTAGGTTAGGTTAGGTTAGGTTAAGTTAGGTTAGGTTAGGTTAGGTTAGGTTAAGTTAGGTTAAGTTAGGTTAGGTTAAGTTACATTAGGTTAGGTTAGGTTAGGTTAGGTTAGGTTAAGTTAGGTTAGGTTAGGTTAGGTTAGGTTAAGTTAGGTTAGGTTAGGTTAGGTTAGGTTAGGTTAGGTTAAGTTAGGTTAGGTTAGGTTAAGTTAGGTTAAAATCTCTTAAGATCAATAAAAATAACTAAAAATCCATGAAAATTCCTAAAAAATCCAAAAAATCTAAAAATCCTTAAAAATCACAAAAAAACATAGAAATTAATAAAAATATATATATAAATATCCTAAAATCTCTAAAAATCACTAAAATTCACTAAAATCCTAAGAAAATCTAATAATCATTAAAAGTCCATAAAAATCACTAAAAATCTCAAAAAATCCCTAGAACTCATTAAAAATCCCAATAAATCGCTAAAAATAGTTAAAAAAAAAACATTAAAATCCATAAAAATCCCTACAAATCCCGAAAAATTCAAAAAAATCTTTAAAAATCTATAAAAATCTCAAAAAATCCATAAAATTTCCCGGAAAAATCCCTACAAATCAATAAAAATTCCTAAAATTCCCCAATAATCCATAAAAATTCATTAATAATCCATAGAAATCATTAAAAAATCCATACACATCTTTAAGAATTACTTAAAATCACTAGAAATAAATTAAAATTCGAAAAAATCCATAATAATCTCTAAAAATCATTAGATATTACCAAAAATGCATAAAAATTCATAACAAAATCCATAAAAATCTTTAAAAATCTCTAAATATCCCTAAAATTCACTAAAAATACCTTAAAATCTCTAGAAATCCTTAAAGACCTATAAAGAAATGGTAAAAATCTCTAAAAATCGCTAAATTCAACTAATAATCCCTAAAATTTTCTAAAACTCCTGAAAAATCCCTGTAAATAACGAAAAATTCCTAAATTTTTCTGAAAATCCTTAAAATTTTAAAAAACCAATAAAAATTTCTAAAAAAAAATCTCTAAAAAATCCTTAATATTCCTAAAAACTCATAAAAAATACCAAAAAGAATGTAAAAATCCATGCAAATCCCTAAAAATCCATTAAAAATCTTAAAAAATCTCTAAAAATCTCTAAGAATCCCATAAAATTTTCTAAAAATCCTTAAAAACATCTAAAAATTCAGAAATATTCAAAAAAATTCCTTAAAAATCTCTCAAAATCCCAAAAATTCCATAAAATTCCAAAGAAAAATCCCTACAAATAAATTAAAATTCCTGAAAATCCCATAAAATCCAAAAAAATTCATTAATAATCCATGGAAATCCCTAAAAAATCCATAAACATCTTTAAAAATTACTTAAAATCCCTACAGATAAATGAAAATTGGAAAAAAATCCATAAAGATATCTAAAAAATCTTTAGATATTACCAAAAATTAAAAGAAATTCCAAAAAAATACATAAAATTCTTTAAAATTCTCTAAAAATCCCTAAAATTTGCTAAAAATCCCTTAAAATCTCTAGAAATCCTTAAAAATCTATAAAAATTTGTCAAAATCTCTAAAACTCACTAAAATCAACTAATAATCCCTAAAATTCTCTAAAACTCCTTAAAAATCTCTAAATTTTTCTAAAAATCCTTAAGAAAAATTAAAAATCCTTGAAAATTTCTAAAAAAAATCACTAAAAATCTCTCAAAAAAATTCTTAATATACCTAAAAATTCATAAAAAATACCAAATATCTGTAAAAATCCATGCAAATACCTAAAAATCCATTAAAATTCTTAAAGTAATTTTTAAAGATGTTTATGGACTTTTTCAGGGATTTCTATGTATTATTAATAAATTTTCATGGATTTTTGGGGATTTTATGGAATATCTGGTGATTTGTAGGGATTTTTCAGGGGAATTTTATGGATCTTTAGAGATTTTTAAGGATTTTTTTGAATTTTTATGAATTTTTTGGATTTTTTAAGGATTGTTTTTTAAATTTTAGAGATTTTTAGTGATTTTTAGAGATTTTTAGTGTTTTTTTAATAATTTTAATGTATTTTTAAGAATTTTTAGCGATTTATAGGGATTTTTAATGAGGTTTAGGGATTTTTAGAGATTTTTTGAGATTTGTATGGACTTTTAAGGACTTTTAGATTGTTCTAGGGTTTAATGAATTTTAGTGATTCATAGAGATTTTAGATTATTATATATTTATATTAATTTCTATTGATTTTTGGTGTTTTTCGTGGATTTTTATATATTTTTTTTGGTTTTTTGGATTTTTCATGGATTTTTAGTTATTTTTATTGATTTTAAGAGATTTGTATGGATTTTCTTTTATGGAGTTTTAGATATTTTTTGAATTGTTAGGAATTTTTAAGGATTTTTAGGGATTTGTAGGAATTTTTAGAGATTTTTAAGGATTTTTAGGACTTTTAATGGAATGTATGGGATATTTCAGGATTTTTAATGATTTTTAGGTATTTTTTAGGGAATTTTTATGGATTTTTAGTGGTTTCTTGAGTTTTTAGTGATTTTTTGTAATTTTTATTAATTGTTTGTAATTTTTTGGTATTTTTAGAGATTTTTAGGGATTTTTTATTGATTATTCGAGATTACTAGGGATTTTTAGTGAAGCTAACCTAACTACCTAACCTAACCTAACCTAACCTAACCTAACTTAACCTAACTTAACCTAACCAAACCTAACCTAACCTAACCTAACCTAACCTAACCTAACCTAACTTAACCTAACCTAACCTAACCTAACTTAACCTAACCTAGCCTAACCTAACCTAGCCTAACCTATCTTAACCTAACCTAACCTAACCTAACTTAACCTAACCTAACCTAACCTAACCTAACTTAACCTATCCAAACCTAACCTAACCTAACCTAACTTAACCTAACCTAACCTAACCTAACTTAATCTAACCTAACCTAACTTAACCTAACTTAACTTAACCTAACCTAGGTTAGGTTAGGTTAGGTTAGGTAAGGTTAGGTTTGGAGGGGGGGTTAGGTTAGGTTAGGTTAGGTTAGGCTAGGTTAGGTTAGGTTATAGGTTAGGTTAGGTTAGGTAAGGTTAGGTTAGGTTAGGTAGGTTAGGTTTGGTTAGGTTAGGTTAGGTTGGGTTAGGTTACATTAGGTTAGGTTAGGTTGGGTTAGGTTAGGTTAGGCTAGGTTAGGTTAGGTTGGGTTAGGTTAGGTTAGGTTAGGTTAGGTTGGGTTAGGTTAGGTTAGGTTAGGTTAAGATGGGTTAGGTTAGGTTAAGTTAGGTTAGATTGGGTTGGGTTAGGTTAGGTTAGGTTAGGTTAGGTTAAATTAGGTTAGGTTAGGTTAGGTTAGGTTAGGATAAGTTAGGTTAGGTTAGGTTATGTTAGGTTAAGTTTGGTTTGGTTAGGTTAGGCTAGGTTGGGTTAGGTTAGGTTAGGTTAAGTTAGGTTAGGTTAGGTTAGGTTAGGTTAAGTTAGGTTTGGTTAGGTTAGGTTAGGTTAGGTTAAGTTAGGTTAGCTTAGGTTAGGTTAGGTTAAGTTAGGTTAGGTTAGGTTAGGTTTGGTTAGGTTAAGTTAGGTTAGGTTAGGTTAGGTTAGGTTAGGTTAAGTTAGGTTAGGTTAGGTTTGGTTTGGTTAGGATAGGTTAAGTTAGGTTAGGTTAGGTTTGGTTAGGTTAAGTTAGGTTAGGTTAGGTTGGGTTAGGTTAAGTTAGGTTAGGTTAGGTTAGGTTAGGTTAGGTTAAGTTAGGTTAGGTTAGGTTAGGTTGGGTTTGGTTAAGTTAGGTTAGGTTAGGTTAGGTTAGGTTAAGTTACGTTAGGTTAGGTTAGGTTAGGTTAAGTTAAGTTAGGTTAGGTTAGGTTTGGTTAGGTTAAGTTAGGTTAGGTTAGGTTATTTTAGATTAAGTTAGGTTAGGTTAGATTAGGTTAGGTTAGGTTAGGTTAAGTTAGGTTAGGTTAGGTTAGGTTAGGTTAAGTTAGATTAGGTTAGGTTAGGTTAGGTTAGGTTAAGTTAGGTTAGGTTAGGTTAGGTTAGGTTAAGTTAGGTTAGGTTAGGTTAGGTTAGGTTAGGTTAAGTTAGGTTAGGTTAGGTTAGGTTAGGTTAGGTTAGGTTTGGTTAGGTTAGGTTAGTTTAAGTTAGGTTAGGTTAGGATTGGTTAGGTTAAGTTAGGTTAGGTTAGGTTAGGTTAAGTTAGGTTAGGTTAGGTTTGGTTATTTTAGGTTAAGTTAGGTTAGGTTAGGCTAAGTTAGGTTAGGTTAGGTTAGGTTAGGTTAGGTTAGGTTAAGTAAGGTTAGGTTAGGTTAAGTTAGGTTAGGTTAGGTTAGGTTAGGTTAGGTTGTTAGGTTAGGTTAGGTTAGGTTAGGTTAGGTTAAGTTAGGTTAGGTTTGGTTAGGTTAAGTTAGGTTAGGTTAGGTTAGGTTAGGCTAAGTTTGGTTAGGTTAGGTTAGGTTAGGTTAAGTTAGGTTAGGTTAGGTTAGGTTAAGTTAGGTTAGGTTAGGTTAGGTTAGGTTAAGTTAAGTTAGGTTAGGTTAGGTTAGGTTAAGTTAGGTTAGGTTAGGTTAGGTTAGGTTAAGTTAAGTTAGGTTAGGTTAGGTTAGGTTAAGTTAGGTTAGGTTAGGTTAGGTTATGTTAGGTTAGGTTACGTTAAGTTAGGTTAGGTTAAGTTAGGTTAGGTTAGGTTAGGTTAGGTTAGGTTAAGTTAGGTTAGGTTAGGTTAGGTTAAGTTAGGTTAGGTTAGGTTAGGTTAGGTTAAGTTAGGTTAGGTTAGGTTAAGTTAAGTTAAGTTAAGTTAGGTTAGGTTAGGTTAGGTTAAGTTACGTTAGGTTAGGTTAGGTTAGGTTAAGTTAGGTTAGGTTAGGTTAGGTTAGGTTAGGTTAGGTTAAGTTATGTTAGGTTAGGTTAGGTTAGGTTAGGTTAGGTTAAGTTAGGTTCGGTTAGGTTAGGTTAGGATAGGTTAAGCTAGGTTAGGTTAGGTTAGGTTAGGTTAGGTTAAGTTAGGTTTGGTTAGGTTAGGTTTGGTTAGGTTAGGTTATGTTAGGTTAGGTTTGGTTAAGTTAGGTTAAGTTAGGTTAGGTTAGGCTAGGTTAGGTTAGGTTAGGTTAAGTTAGGTTAGGTTAGGTTAGGTTAGGTTAAGTTAGGTTAGGTTTGGTTAGGTTAGGTTAAGTTAGGTTAGGTTAGGTTAGGTTAGGTTAAAATCTCTTAAGATCAATAAAAATAACTAAAAATCCATGAAAATTCCTAAAAATTCCAAAAAATCTAAAAATCCCTAAAAATCACAAAAAAACATAGAAATTAATAAAAATATATATATAAATATCCTAAAATCTCTAAAAATCACTAAAATTCACTAAAATCCTAAGAAAATCTAATAATCATTAAAAGTCCATAAAAATCTCTAAAAATCTCAAAAAATCCCTAGAACTCATTAAAAATCCCTATAAATTGCTAAAAATCGTTAAAAAAACATTAAAATCCATAAAAATCCCTACAAATCCCGAAAAATTCAAAAAATTCTTTAAAATCTATAAAAATCCTTAAAAATCCATAAAATTTCCCTGAAAAATCCCTACAAGTCAATAAAAATTCCTAAAATTCCCCAATAATCCATAAAAATTCATTAATAATCTATAGAAATCATTAAAAAATCCATACACATCTTTAAAAATTACTGAAAATCACTAGAAATAAATTAAAATTCGAAAAAATCCATAAAAATCTCTAAAAATCATTAGATATTACCAAAAATGCATAAAAATTCCTAACAAAATCCATAAAAATCTTTAAAAATCTCTAAATATCCCTAAAATTCACTAAAAATACCTTAAAATCTCTAGAAATCCTTAAAGACCTATAAAGAAATGGTAAAAATCTCTAAAAATCGCTAAATTCAACTAATAATCCCTAAAATTTTCTAAAACTCCTGAAAAATCCCTGTAAATAACGAAAAATTCCTAAATTTTTCTAAAAATCCTTAAAATTTATAAAAACCAATAAAAATTTCTAAAAAAAAAATCTCTAAAAAATTCTTAATATTCCTAAAAATTCATAAAAAATACCAAAAATCTGTAAAAATCCATGCAAATCCCTAAAAATCCATTAAAAATCTCTAAGAATCCCATAAAATTTTCTAAAAATCCTTAAAAACTCCTAAAAATTCATAAATATTCTAAAAAATTCCTTAAAAATCTCTAAAAATCCCAAAAATTCCATAAAATTCCAAAGAAAAATCCCTACAAATAAATTAAAATTCCTGAAAATCCCATAAAATCCAAAAAAAATCATTAATAATCCATGGAAATCCCTAAAAAATCCATAAACATCTTTAAAAATTACTTAAAATCCCTACAAATAAATGAAAATTGGAAAAAAATCCATAAAAATATCTAAAAAAATCTTTAGATATTACCAAAAATTAAAAGAAATTCCAAAAAAATACATAAAATTCTTTAAAAATCTCTAAAAATCCCTAAAATTTGCTAAAAATCCCTTAAAATCTCTAGAAATCCTTAAAAATCTATAAAAATTTGTCAAAATCTCTAAAACTCACTAAAATCAACTAATAATCCCTAAAATTCTCTAAAACTCCTTAAAAATCTCTAAATTTTTCTAAAAATCCTTAAAAAAAATTAAAAATCCTTGAAAATTTATAAAAAAAAATCACTAAAAATCTCTCAAAAAAATTCTTAATATACCTAAAAATTCATAAAAAATACCAAATATCTGTAAAAATCCATGCAAATACCTAAAAATCCATTAAAATTCTTAAAGTAATTTTTAAAGATGTTTATGGACTTTTTCAGGGATTTCTATGTATTATTAATAAATTTTCATGGATTTTTGGGGATTTTATGGAATATCTGTTGATTTGTAGGGATTTTTCAGGGGAATTTTATGGATCTTTAGAGATTTTTAAGGATTTTTTTGAATTTTTATGATTTTTTTGGATTTTTTAAGGATTGTTTTTTAAATTTTAGAGATTTTTAGGGATTTTTAGAGATTTTTAGTGTTTTTTTAATAATTTTAATGTATTTTTAAGAATTTTTAGCGATTTATAGGGATTTTTAATGAGGTTTAGGGATTTTTAGAGATTTTTTGAGATTTGTATGGACTTTTAAGGACTTTTAGATTGTTTTAGGGTTTAATGAATTTTAGTGATTCATAGAGATTTTAGATTATTATATATTTATATTAATTTCTATTGATTTTTGGTGTTTTTCGTGGATTTTTATATATATATTTTTTTGTTTTTTTGGATTTTTCATGGATTTTTAGTTATTTTTATTGATTTTAAGAGATTTGTATGGATTTTCTTTTATGGAGTTTTAGATATTTTTTGAATTGTTAGGAATTTTTAAGGATTTTTAGGGATTTGTAGGGATTTT
This sequence comes from Halocaridina rubra, assembly GCA_037179515.1. Lineage (NCBI taxonomy): Eukaryota > Metazoa > Arthropoda > Malacostraca > Decapoda > Atyidae > Halocaridina > Halocaridina rubra. The sequence continues at coordinate 14,171 of JAXCGZ010006379.1, read as the reverse complement.
TAGAGATTTTTAAGGATTTTTAGGACTTTTAATTTAATGTATGGGATATTTCAGGATTTTTAATGATTTTTAGGTATTTTTTAGGGAATTTTTATGGATTTTTAGTGGTTTCTTGAGTTTTTAGTGATTTTTTGTAATTTTTATTAATTGTTTGTAATTTTTAGGTATTTTTTAGAGATTTTTAGGGATTTTTTATTGATTATTCGAGATTACTAGGGATTTTTAGTGAAGCTAACCTAACCTAACCTAACCTAACCTAACCTAGCTTAACCTAACCTAACCTAACCTAACCTAACTTAACCTAACCTACCCTAACTTAACCTAACCTAACATAACCTAATCTAACTTAACCTAACCTAACCTAACCTAACCTAACTTAAATTAACCTAACCTAACCTAACCTAACCTAACCTAACCTAACTTAACCTAACCTAACCTAACCTAACCTAACCTAACTTAACCTAACCTAACCTAACCTAACCTAACCTAACCTAACTTAACCTAACCTACCCTAACTTAACCTAACCTAACATAACCTAATCTAACTTAACCTAACCTAACCTAACCTAACCTAACTTAAATTAACCTAACCTAACCTAACCTAACCTAACCTAACCTAACTTAACCTAACCTAACCTAACCTAGCCTAACCTAACTTAACCTAACCTAACCTAACCTAACCTAACTTAACCTAACCTAACCTAACCTAACCTAACCTAACTTAACCTAACCACACCAAACCTAACCTAACCTAACTTAACCTAACCTTACCTAGCTTAACCTAACCTAACCTAACCAAACCTAACTTAACCTAACCTAACCTAACCTAACTTAACTTAACCAAACCTAACCTAACCTAACTTAACCTAACCTAACCTAACCTAACCTAACCTAACCTAACTTAACCTAACCTAACTTAACCTAACCTAACCTAACCTAACCTAACCTAACTTAACTTAACCTAACCTAACCTAACCTAGCATAACATAACTTAACCTAACCTAACCTAACCTAACCTAACTTAACCTAACCTAACCTAACCTAACTTAACCTAACCTAACCAAACCTAACCTAACTTAACCTAACCAAACCTAACCTAACCTAACTTAACCTAACCTAAACAAACCTAACCTAACCAAACCTAACTTAACCCAACCTAACCTAACCTAACCTAACCTAACTAAACTAACCAAACCTAATCTAACCTAACCTAACTTAACCTAACCTAACCTAACCTAACTTAACCTAACCTAACCTAACCTAACCAAACCTAACTTAACCTAACCTAACCTAACCTAACCTAACTTAACCTAACCTAACCTAACCCAACCTAACCTAACCTAACCTAACCTAACCTAACCCAACCCAATCTAACCTAACTTAACCTAACCTAACCCATCCTAACCTAACCTAACCTAACCTAACCCAACCTAACCTAACCTAACCTAACCTAACCTAACCCAACCTAACCTAACCTAACCTAACCTAGCCTAACCTAACCTAACGCAACCTAACCTAACCTAATGTAACCTAACCCAACCAAACCTAACCTAACCTAACCTACCTAACCTAACCTAACCTAACCTAACCTAACCCAACCCAATCCAACCTAACCTAACCTAACCTAACCTAACCTAACCTAGCCTAACCTAACCTAACCTAACCTAATCCCCCCTCCTAACCTAACCTAACCTAACCTAACCTAGGTTAGGTTAGGTTAAGTTAGGTTAGGTTTGGTTAGGTTAGGTTAGGTTAGGTTAAGTTAGGTTAGGTTAGGTTAGGTAGTTAGGTTAGCTTCACTAAAAATCCCTAGTAATCTCGAATAATCAATAAAAAATCCCTAAAAATCTCTAAAAATACCTAAAAATTACAAACAATTAATAAAAATTACAAAAAATCACTAAAAACTCAAGAAACCACTAAAAATCCATAAAAAATCGCTAAAAAATACCTAAAAATCATTAAAAATCCTGAAATATCCCATACATTAAATTAAAAGTCCTAAAAATCCTTAAAAATCTCTAAAAATCCCTACAAATCCCTAAAAATCCTTAAAAATTCCTAACAATTCAAAAAATATCTAAAACTCCATAAAAGAAAATCCATACAAATCTCTTAAAATCAATAAAAATAACTAAAAATCCATGAAAAATCCAAAAAAACAAAAAAATATATATATAAAAATCCACGAAAAACACCAAAAATCAATAGAAATTAATATAAATATATAATAATCTAAAATCTCTATGAATCACTAAAATTCATTAAACCCTAAAACAATCTAAAAGTCCTTAAAAGTCCATACAAATCTCAAAAAATCTCTAAAAATCCCTAAACCTCATTAAAAATCCCTATAAATCGCTAAAAATTCTTAAAAATACATTAAAATTATTAAAAAAACACTAAAAATCTCTAAAAATCCCTAAAAATCTCTAAAATTTAAAAAACAATCCTTAAAAAATCCAAAAAAATCATAAAAATTCAAAAAAATCCTTAAAAATCTCTAAAGATCCATAAAATTCCCCTGAAAAATCCCTACAAATCAACAGATATTCCATAAAATCCCCAAAAATCCATGAAAATTTATTAATAATACATAGAAATCCCTGAAAAAGTCCATAAACATCTTTAAAAATTACTTTAAGAATTTTAATGGATTTTTAGGTATTTGCATGGATTTTTACAGATATTTGGTATTTTTTATGAATTTTTAGGTATATTAAGAATTTTTTTGAGAGATTTTTAGTGATTTTTTTCTTAGAAATTTTCAAGGATTTTTAATTTTTTTTAAGGATTTTTAGAAAAATTTAGAGATTTTTAAGGAGTTTTAGAGAATTTTAGGGATTATTAGTTGATTTTAGTGAGTTTTAGAGATTTTTACAAATTTTTATAGATTTTTAAGGATTTCTAGAGATATTAAGGGATATTTAGCAAATTTTAGGGATTTTTAGAGATTTTTAAAGAATTTTATGTATTTTTTTGGAATTTCTTTTAATTTTTGGTAATATCTAAAGATTTTTTTAGATATCTTTATGGATTTTTTTTCAATTTTCATTTATTTGTAGGGATTTTAAGTAATTTTTAAAGATGTTTATGGATTTTTTAGGGATTTCCATGGATTATGAATGATTTTTTTTGGATTTTATGGGATTTTCAGGAATTTTAATTTATTTGTAGGGATTTTTCTTTGGAATTTTATGGAATTTTTGGGATTTTTAGAGATTTTTAAGGAATTTTTTTGAATATTTATGAATTTTTAGGAGTTTTTAAGGAGTTTTAGAAAATTTTATTGGATTCTTAGAGATTTTTTAAGATTTTTAATGGATTTTTAGGGATTTGCATGGATTTTTACAGATTTTTTGGTATTTTTTATGAATTTTTAGGAATATTAAGGATTTTTTAGAGATTTTTTTTTAGAAATTTTTATTGGTTTTTATAAATTTTAAGGATTTTTAGAAAAATTTTGGAATTTTTCGTTATTTACAGGGATTTTTCAGGAGTTTTAGAAAATTTTAGGGATTATTAGTTGTATTTAGCGATTTTTAGAGATTTTTACCATTTCTTTATAGGTCTTTAAGGATTTCTAGAGATTTTAAGGTATTTTTAGTGAATTTTAGGGATATTTAGAGATTTTTAAAGATTTTTATGAATTTTGTTAGGAATTTTTATGCATTTTTGGTAATATCTAATGATTTTTAGAGATTTTTATGTTTTTTTCGAATTTTAATTTATTTCTAGTGATCTTAAGTAATTTTTAAAGATGTGTATGGATTTTTTAATGATTTCTATGGATTATTAATGAATTTTTATGGATTATTGGGGAATTTTAGGAATTTTTATTGATTTGTAGGGATTTTTCAGGGAAATTTTATGGATTTTTAGGGATTTTTATAGATTTTTAAAGAATTTTTTGAATTTTTCGGGATTTGTAGGGATTTTTATGGATTTTAATGTTTTTTTTAACGATTTTTAGCGATTTATTGGGATTTTTAATGAGTTCTAGGGATTTTTTGAGATTTTTAGAGATTTTTATGGACTTTTAATGATTATTAATTTTCTTAGGATTTTAGTGAATTTTAGTGATTTTTAGAGATTTTAGAATATTTATATATATATTTTTATTAATTTCTATGTTTTTTTGTGATTTTTAGGGATTTTTAGATTTTTTGGATTTTTTAGGAATTTTCATGGATTTTTAGTTATTTTTATTGATCTTAAGAGATTTTAACTTAACCTAACCTAACCTAACTTAACCTAACCTAACTTAACCTAACCTAACCTAACCTAACTTAACCTAACCTAACCAAACCTAACTTAACCTAACCTAACCTAACCTAACTTAACCTAACCTAACCTAACCTAACCTAACCTAACCTAACCTAACTTAACCTAACCTAACCTAACCTAACCTAACTTAACCTAACCTAACCTAACTTAACCTAACCGTCCCTCAATTCTTAAGTAGTGTTTGGAGACATTGTAATATCCGGTCTTGCTTCTCTTTTACTTGCTGGCACTTGAAGCAGGTATTAGTTGTTTGTATTCATTCCTAAACTTTATATATTAACTCCTATCCAAGGTTCAGGGGACATGTAACTGATTATACATGGTAAATAACCATTTTTGGATTACTGTATATGTAGTTAAGGAAGGGGAAAACTTAGCTTTCTATATTTCAAACCGTAAAGATTTAAGGTATTACATTTGCAGATGTTAATCTCCTGGTAAGAAAGTGCTAGAAGTTAACATTAAACACAGCCATGTTCACACATTCCATAGTTAAATAGCGTTTTTTTGGTGTGAAGGCAACGTTAGTACAACTTGGCCGCTTAAAGGTTTGGGGATGTAGATTTGAGCTGTCACGATTGTTCTATCTATGAAGTACTGCACATCCCACGAGTTTTCAAGCCACGTAGCATAAGGTAAAAGCTCATGGTGAGAGGAGAGGAAGAATGTGGGAATTAATCACCTGTACTGTCCCCTGGGCGATTGATGAACCATTTGTAAATTAATTCCATCAGAATCGGTGACCATGACCTGAGAAGCTTAAGTGTTAATAAATACGATGATTAGTAATCAAAACTTTCATTTCATTTAAATATATAGTTCTTAGTTAGCCCTCATTGACAAAGACTAGACATACATTTGCTGCTTCTGACTGAATTAATTTGTAGTAGGGTTACTCATGCAAGGTTTGATGCTTTATAATAGATTCAAATCATTCTTCGTTCTTTTAAATCTTGGATTTGCTATACAGAATTTAACTTCCTCTTTTTTTCATACTTACAGTAGATACATTGTAATGGAAATATTAAAAAAAAAAAAAAATAGCTACGATGACGATTCAGATTTATCCTCTTGAGTAGGAAGTAGCATGAATGCCTTCCAGTGACTACCCCCATGTTGGGAGGGGACATAAATTAATGAGTGGAATGTTTTTTTTTTTTTTTTTAAGTACCATATTGCCATGGAAATCATCATTGTTTAATATGTAGCAGTTTCTGTTTCTTACTAAAGATGGCGTGTTCTGTTATTTCATTTTTCCTTCATTTCCATCTTTGTATCACTCATCTTTCCTCATTTGGTGACATTGCATTATTGAATGATAATATTTCATTAATATCATATTGAAATCACAGGTTCTTTCGTTCATGCTCCTTTGGTGGCATGTAAAATAAAATATATTATATGGTATGGTACACACTGTACTAAACCCAGTTTGTATGTAGTGCATATTAGTGCAAGAAAGGGAAAAAGTTAGCTACACTATCGTGTATGCTATGTTAAACAAGGGTGCTAAAGATATAGTCACATATAACAGAATGGGAATCCCAGAATATATTTCTTATTAGAATGCAGCTAATGAGTTGGGGCATGGTATTGTGTAGACTTGATAAAACATATGCCTGTATCACATTACTCCAGGGTAATGGAAGTGTTTTACCACCAGCCCTGCGACCAATTTTTACTAAATTCATACTGCCTGCAAGAACTTTTTGCTATAAAGTTCCTTCTCTATTGTGCGCATATATAAATGTGCCCATACACAGTGCGAATTGGCCCCAAGATCATCAGACAGATATGATCGGATCAGATCAGATTGGATAGTTTATGGGCTAGTTGTGATTACCTAATTGTGTTTACGGGAAAGAGCCCAAAGCTCGTATCTTCCCGTTTCCATTTTCTACTTAGTAATACTTATCATACCTGTCCTTAAAACTATGGATTGAGATAGCATTAACTACCTCCTCGCTTAGCCAATTCCAATTATCAACTACTCTTACACTGAAAAAGTATTTCCTTACATCCTGCATATAAAAATATGGATCCCTATACACTCTATCATAACCATGAAGGAATTTAAAGACAGTCACCATATCCCCCCTCAATATTCTAGCTTCGAGTGATGGTAAGTAATTCCTTCAGCCTCTCATCATAACTGAGATTACGTATTTCTAGCACCAGTTTCGTGGCATGTCTTTGAACTTTTTTCAAGCTTAGCTATGTGCTTTTTCAAGTGCAGATTCCAAAAGGGGGCTGCATATTCGAGTTTTGGCCTCACATAGGTTACATAAATATTTCTGAACATTTCCTTGTCCATGTGCCTGAAGGCTACCCTTACATTTGATAAGAATGCATATGCTGCCGTTACTATTCCATTTATATGTATTTCTGGAGACAAATCTGCTAGTATGTTTACTCCTAGATCGCTCTCATTTTTTGTCTCTTGAAGTTGTACTCCAGCCACCGAGTAGTCAAGCTTGGGCCTTCTTGCACTTGTACCCATTCTCATTACCTTACTTGAATTTCATTAGCCACTTTTCTGACCACTCGTGCAGACTATTTAGATCTTCCTGAAGTTCTCTACCATTGTTCTCGTTTCCTACTTTCTTCACAATCTTTGCATCATCTGCAAACATATTCATGAATGAATTTACAGCCTCTGGTAGGTCATTTACATATACAAGGAACAAAAGTGGCCCTAAAACTGAACTCTGTGGAACTCCACTACTAACTTTTCTCCATTCAGACACTGAGTGTCTTACTCTAACCCTCTGTTCCCTTCCTTCTAAGTTTTTATCCATTTCAAGATATTTCCACCTATTCTTGCCAGTGCTTGCAGCTTCCTAATAAGTCTCCCATGTGGAACAGTGTCAAACGCTTTCTGGAAGTCTAGGAATATGCAATCTGCCCAGCCCTCTCTTTCCTGTAAGATTCGGCCCATAGATGAGCCATACACAGATCTGGTTGGCTCCAACTAGATCTGTCTAGTGGTTTCAAGGCCAAATTACACAGTGTATGGGACCCTAAGACTTACAAAGAAATTCAAACTATTAATGATAAACTCTCCTCATTTGGAACATTTCATTAATTATAAAAGAAATTCTCTTCCATTTCCTTCAGTTCTATTCCCTGTTATTAATATTTTTGGCAATCTTTTGTAACAGAATAATTGCATTCCAGAAAAACCTTGCATTATGCAATCTTGCTCTGCTAAGGACATTAGGTCTACACGGAAATTGGGAATGATGCAAAGAATTGGATTGCTACTGAGTCCTTGTGTCTTCTGTTTTCCCACTTAGGTGTGAAGGATGTGATATACTGTCAATGCAGAAGTGTGGGTTCTTATCATATTTGTCTGAACAGTGACATGTTGATCATTAATTCTTAAGCAGTCACAATTCTGAAGTGAAACATTCCAAAGACAGCTGAGCACTTTTGCCTTCACTCTTCGTTATTATGGATATTGGTGCTTTCTTTAATGTACCTTGCTCTTTCTAAAAATTTATCTTTTATGGGTGGTGGCTCAAACGATTTGCAGCTAAGATATAAAATTTCCTTGTTGTATCATCTGTTTCTAGGATACTTTGTCTAGATAGGTATTAAAACTCAAAAAATCTGAAAATGAATATATTGTATTCAAAAATGCTGCTCTGCTGTATGTATAAAAATGGAAATGAGGGATGTTTTCACGTGAACACATAACAGAAGTGATATAACCAAAAAAAAAAAAAAAAAAAAAAAAAATGAAATCCCTGCTATAATACAGACTGCCAGGATTGGATACTACACAGACATCATTAAATCCATTTAAATATACATACATATATATATGTGTGCTAAAAGGGATATTCTTTTAAAATATGACTTTGGTATTTGAAGGGCAGGATTAAATGATGTTCGCATAGCGTCTGCAACATGGATGTCCACAGTGAAAAGTGACAGACAATATATCAGATTATACAAATCTATTTCAAAAGTCCCTTAAGGTCCGTCCATTTATAGGTACTGTATACGGTGATCACAATACACATGTTTTAAAACAGCAATTACACACTTTAGATACCAAATATATATATATTTTTATGTACATTATATACAAATTTATATAAAAAAAAAGAATTAACAATATAAAGTTTGGCAACGTGACATGAAGGCTGAATGCTTGAAGCTTACACCAAAAATAAGCTTTGCAAAAAGGTCAGATGAAATGCATATATGTGAGTCCACGTTATACAAGCAATAATAATTAGAAAATTCACAGCTAACTTAGCTCATAGGCACACAAGCTAAGGACACTGGTACGCTTGGCTTTGGTTTATTGATTAAAAAGGCGTGTTTACGAAGCACATTCCGTAAAGTAGTATTCAATGAAAGCATGCTTATCAGTTCTGTGTCTGTTCTTGCTAGTTAATATTCACACAGTTATGAAAACAGATACTGGTAAGCAACGATAAGCACGGAAAATCATGTTGCGACAAACATACACAATACTGTATTTATATTTATACATACTGTTAAATATTTAGAAATAGTACATATTCACCACATTAAAGCTTGAAGCTATTTTTTCCCGCAGCATCGTAATTCAGAAACACAGAGACAAATTGGAAGAACCATTATATGGATATGAAAAAAAAATGCCTCCACAAATAGAATTTGTGCCTAAATATTACAAGATACAGTATATAATATAACTCTGAAATATCTAAAAGAAAATATACTATTGGACACTGATAATAAAAAAAACACAGCACAAACTTGGGAATTACAATAAACTAAAAAACACTTAATTTGAGCTACCAAATGAGATTTATATGGACAATAATGATGGATGGGATGTAAATAAAACCTATGAGGATATTTACACAGGTTTAAAAACAATCCCTTTTGCCATCAATAATTAATTACCAACAATGTACAGAGTAGGAACCAATGCCATGCTCTATACTCATAAAGGAGTGGACAGTACTCTGGTAGTACTAGTAGTAGTAGTTACAGTAGCAAATGCCAGCTAATTCCAAACTAGTGTGTATTTGACAAGATAGCTCAAAGTTTGTCAGTGTTATTATTACATTAGTGCAACAACCTTTTAATGAGGTTGAAGTCTTGTCAGACAATGAGCAAATATTTTAATCAAGTTGGTCAATGCTTACTAACAGGTAAAAAACCAACTACTTAAGGTGAAATTAAACTAGGACATCTACTCACAAAGTATATAATCTGAAAGAAATAACACTGAAGTAATGAATGACTTGATATATATGCGTATGTATCCAGTAGATAATGACTACTGGATTATGACTAGATCCCAAAAAGTTTTTTCCAAAGGTTATTTTAACCCACAATTTCATGATGTCGAGGTAATTTCGACAAAGCCCTTTACTTTGTTCATTATATTTATCTGCAATATTTCATATATATTTAGCCAACACATAAGATCAAAGTAAAGAAATACTAATTATCTGTTTAGAAAGAAATAGAAATTTCTTTCAAATTTAATTGCTTATATTGTAGATTCCAGTCTATTCTCAATATTGTCCAGAGATGTATCTGAGTCCTGCTGTGGACTGGAGTAGTTTGCTGCCTCTTGCAGTCTCATCAACATACTTAGCTGAAATAGAGTATAATGATACTAAATACTTGTAATAATCTTGAATATAACCTGATTTACTAAGCATATTACACTGATATTGAAAGAGAACACTGTGAAAGGTAAGTTATGGTAAGACATAGTTCTTGTAAATTGTCTGGTGATTTTACCTTATATTTTCATCAATTATAGTTTTTTCTAATTCACTCTCTTACTTTATATAAACACAATGTGCTTTTCATATTAAACTGTTAATCTTGCTTGCTATATGAAACATCAAAATGATTAGTTAGTTAATCATACTTACTCTACTAATTATTAAAATTCTTACTTGTTTACATTTCTCGTCATATGGTTACTTAACTAGCTTTTACTTGCTCAGTATATTCTTTACATCAATAACAATAATTTGATATATGATATCCAACGTATATTTACAGAGAAATATGCTTACCAGTGGATCATTTTCTCCCTGGCTGTCATTTTTGAATTTATCTTGAGCACTGGATGTTACGGTTGGTGCAAGGGCATCGTATCCAACGTCCTCCGGGCGCAGCGATAAAAGTGCCTGCGGACCCGCATGGTTACCAGGGGGCCAAGGGTACGTCTCTGTGATCCAAGTACTGGGGTCCTGAAATTGGTTGCGTTCTTAGGTTACTTTTATATTATTGGGAGAAGGTAGGAGGGGGGAGAGGTAGCCAAAGAGGAGATTTATGGATGTGGTGTGATTGGTTGCTGTGATTACCTAATTGTGTTTACGGGAAAGAGTCCAAAGCTCGTATCCTCCCGTCTCCTGATCGGTTCCATTTTGTACTTAGTGATACTTATCATACCCGTCCTTAAAACTATGGATTGAGATAGCATTAACTACCTCCTCGCTTAGCGAATTCCAAGTATAAACTACTCTTACACTGAAAGAGTATATCCTTATATCCTGCAAAGATGTTTTCTTACGAAGCTTCAAACTATGACCTCTAGTTCTAGAGCAGCCATATAAAAATATGGATCCCTATCCACTCTATCATAACCATGAAGGAATTTAAAGACTGTTACCATATCCCCCCTCAATCTTCTAGCTTCTAGTGATGGTAAGTCTAATTCCCTCAGCCTCTCATCATAACTGAGATTGCGTATATCTGGCACCAGTTTCGTGGCATATCTTTGAACTTTTTCAAGCTTAGCTATGTGCTTTTTCAAGTGCGGATTCCAAAAAGGGGCTGCATATTCAAGTTTTGGCCTCTCATAGTTTACATAAATATTTCTGATCATTTCCTTGTCCAGGAGTGAGTGGAGGGTGACGATGATGTCATTGGGTGGATGGTTTTGGTTCTGCGTGTAGTATGAGCAGACTGAGAGAAGTGAGCCGGCAAGTGGTGAAGAAGGTCCCAGGACCAAGAGGAAAGCCACCCCAACAGAGAGGTAAAGTAACGTTTTAATAGGGGATACAGAGATGACTGATCCTTTGTGACTAAAATGAGGCTGGGATGCGAGGCCTGGGTATTTGTGAGTGCATACGGATGAAATTGAACGAGTGTGTGGAAGACTTGGGAATGAATGTGAATGTGGTGTTGATGGGATTGCATGCTAGAGTAGGGAATGAGCCAGTGGATGGTGAAATTGGAAAGTATGGAGTACCAGGTGTGCGCCAAGGCAGTGTGCAGAAGGAAACTAACTGGTATGGTGGAGTGACCAGGTGAGTGCAGTAGTGGCTGAAAAGAAGAGGGCTTATGAGGTTTGGTTGCAGGTAGGTAATGTAGAGACGTATGAAAGGTATTGTGCAAAAAGGAGTTTTGTGAA